>VONZ01001310.1:0-170747 GCA_012976165.1 Labeo catla | reverse complement strand
ATCATCAGTACTTTTAACTATGCCGCAGGTCCTTTTATTTAATTATGACATTACAGAGTTTGTTAATGGAAAGCTTATGATTAAAATACAAGCAGTATAACCTATTGATAAAGTTGGTACTGGAAGGCAGTTTCACTTGCATGTAAAGCCACAATTGAATCTTTAATACACCACTATTGTGGTTGATCTAAAGGGTTTGGTTATTTTCATTTATTTGATTATTTGCCCCTCTTCAGGGCTTTGTTCTGCATTCTCTAGCAACTGCTTGTACTGGCTTTTGAAGAAACCAGTCTGAAAGAAAACAAAGCATATGCATTACAATACTGAAAAAAGAAACTCAAGATATGTAGACCGCTTTAAATTAAAGGTTTGAAACTGAACATCCAGTATACACACCTTATAGAGGGCTGCTGTGATGACAGCCAGTAGCAGCAATCCTCCTATTACACCTCCAGCGATCTCTTTAGTCAGATTCACCTCCTCATACACCTCCACTTGAGTATTAATCTACATACACACATACTGAACATTAATACAGTATTAACGCTGACAGTCCATCTTCCCATATAAATATAATATTAATATGGGTTACACTGTGGTTGTATAGGTATACATGAAATACATGTATACATGGAATTTTATTTAGAAATTATAACATTTCTGGCTAATTTGTAAAGAAAATGCATTACCTGAACAGACGGTGCAGTTTGTTGAGAGTCAGAGGAAAAGAAAACATATTTGCTCTTGTCATAATCCAGAGATGCTGAACTGACCAGCTGAAAAACAGCAGCTCTGAGTCCAGTCTAAGAGAGACAGATCAAGAAATGAGGCCAAAAAATATTAATATATGGTCTGTTTTGTGAAATGAATTTGCTTTAAAAGTCACAAACCTGCTCAATCCATCCAAAGCTCACATTGCCAGTTATATTATAAAATTTCCTTTCATTCTTTATGAGAGTGTCGTCACAGCTGAATTCGGCACACGCCGCCACAGAGCAGTTCTGACACACACACACACCCAGAGAGACGGTCAGTGGGGTCAATGCACAGAGACGATAAAACATTATATTTTATTTATATTGTTAATGTTAGATCAGGGAATGAAAATAAATCACTCACCACCATACGATCCCTTTTAATTACTTCGACAAAATCAGTTATGACAGGCCGCAAATCCCTCTGTTTCACACAGCCTGGAATCTAAGAACACATATACTAGTGTGTAGTTGTTTTTATTTTGATGATTGTAAATCAATATGGGCTTTTTCTAACACAATAATGCTTACCTGTATGTTTTTATTAGTCCAGATTGATTTATCTCCCAACATCACTGGTACTCTAATGAAAACTTTGAAACTTAGCTCTCTAAAGTCATTTTCAACCTGAAAGAGACCATATTGCCATGAAGAGACATTGAACTCTAATTTTGGATGAGATAATGTTTAATCAATTAAATTTTGTGTTCATGAAAGTGTGTGAAATTTAATTTCAGTACCTTTAGTATCTGTTTGACTGGTTTATCAGTTTCATTTTTCTGTGCAGTAAAATTAATGTGGAGGGTTGAATCTTCATGTCTTATTTAAAATAAAAGGGAAAATGTGTCAGACAGTTCTTTAACATTTTGTGTGTACTGGTCAAAAGTTTGGAATCCTTAAGTTTCTCTTTTTCTCTCTCTCTCTTTTTGAAAACACCTTTCTTAAGGCTGCATTTATTTGGTAAACCATGCAATAAAATAGAAATAGTATGAAACATATTATGAAGATCACAGAACTGCAAGTTATTTCTGTTTATAAATAATTGTTCAAAAATGCAAAATAAATTTTGGATTTATTTACATTAATTCACAAGTTGTCTAATGAGATTTATTAGTTTAAAGAATATTTAGCTTGGCCATTTATCTTATTAACTACTGTATAACGCAATATTTATTTTTAAGTTTCATGTCAAACAAAATATAACCAACTAAATTAAACATTAAATTTCAATTGGTTTTGCTTTAGAATCACAGATTTAACTTTCAACATCAAGTGGAAACGTAACATCCTTTGCAAAATCTGGGCACTGAAACAAATTTAGCTGAGAAAATACCACAGCACTGACCGTATTAAGGCAATATAGATGGCATATTTTACACCAATGCTTTTCTCTCTGTAAAATTCACTGGTTTGAGAGTGTTGATCATTCCCACTGTAAGTAATGGAGGGTTTTGTTTAGTAGTAGTATTTCCACTGATCAGTTTCTCATATGTGAACAGCTACTCAACAGCTCATGGCTGAACGATGTAGATGGGTCATACCTGTTGATTCTGGCAGTAAATATGACTTTTTGATCAAAGGTGCTTTCTTTGTTAATGCTGTATGTAATATGAAACACAGCCTAGAAGTGGATGCAGAGAAAATGAGGAGTGTTAAAAAAGAAGAAGAAAAAAAAAAGGCACAGGGCAGTTTTCAAAGTGACCTCACCTGAGAGTTACTCTTGAGGATGGGTTTGCTGATGTGGCAGGTGGTCTCTCCAAATGAACCTTTTTGCTCACTGTCAAGAGATACACACTCCACTCTGCCCTGCTCAAACAGAAAATTATGCATAAACATTCATTCAGTAACAATAATTGTAATTTTGCTATTGTCAATTAATTAATTGTAATAATATACTATACTATATAATATAATGACAACTGAGAGAATAACTCCACATCAAAACTATCACTAAGATCAGCAGACAACACTACAGTGCGCACTTACAGTATAATAAATAGAACATCATTGTAAAATGATGTGGACATAAAAATAGTTAGTTGTTTTCTTGTTAAAATCATATAAGTTTTACCTGTTTAGATATGATTCTCCTGTAGGAAAGTCCGAAAGGGTAGCTGAGGGTAAAGAATGTGTTGTATGAGTTTTCTCCTCTGTTCTTTACAAACACTGTCATGTTGATCTCCTGCATGATGCCAACCTCTATATTTGTAGATCTGGATCACAGAAACAAAAGAGAAAAAAAATCACTTGGAAGCTTTCACAAGGTTGATTCACGGCATATTGGCAGCACTGAACATAAACAATGCCACTGAACCAAAAAGAACTCGCACATTTTGCTGATTATTGCTGATGAAAATTTGGGCTGCACTTATCGGTTGGACCTGGGAAAACGTTTGGAGAACTATAGACTGCCAAACGTTATAGCTAAACAATAAGAAGAGTGCAAAAAACTGTCTGAGGAACAAAAGGCTTTTGTGGTTGGCCCACATGAACCAAGATTTCCAAGGCAAGAATCTTGACAACATTAGTGTCTGTTCTTATCATTTCTGGTCAGGTAGGTGAAATATTAGGCTAATATCCTAATTAATACTGCTTGTACATATCTTTACCACCTGTTAACTTTAGGTAATAAGTCTTTCTCTATATGATTTAGCAACTTTATTTTTCCCGTGGTATAGGCAGCATAAATTAGCAGAACAACATATTTAGCAGTACATTAACTGTGCAATCAATGCTGTTGTTTACATTTGAGCATTTCCAATATGGTCAGGTATCCGGGTAACTGACCAAACCGTGATGCAAGTGCAAACCCTCTATTAGAGCACACCTGTTTTATACTGAGTTTGTTTCACTGTGTATTTAAGACCTTCAGTTCCCTCTGTTCATAGTCTGGTGTATAGAGCACACTGTTATGTTGGTTCTTACCCTGGAATGTTGCCTTTGGTTTTGTACAAGTAATGTTATTATTTGCAAATTTATTTGTGTTGTTCTTTAATACACTGACCAAAATTATAAATGCAACACTTTTGTTTTTGCCCCCATTTTTCATGAGCTGAACTCAAAGATCTAAGACTTTTTCTATGTACACAAAAGGACTATTTCTCGGCACTTCTCCTTTGCCGAGATAATCCATCCACCTCACTGGTGTGGCATATCAAGATGCTGATTAGATGGCATGATTATTACACAGGTGTGCCTGAGGCTGGCCACAACAACAGGCCACTCTAAAATGTGCAGTTTTATCACACAGCACAATGCCACAGATGTCGTGACTTTTAAGGGAGCAGATCGAGTGGCCCATGGTGGCGGTGGGATTATGGAATGGGCAGGAGTATGTTATGGACAACGAACACAGGTGCATTTTATTCATGGCGTTTTGAATGCACAGAGATAACGTGATGAGATCCTGAGGCCCATTGTTGTGCCATTCACCTCATGTTGCAGCATGATAATGCACGGCCCCATGTTGCAAAGATCTGTACACAATTCCTGGAAGCTGAAAACCGTCTCAGGTTACGTA
Source organism: Labeo catla (assembly GCA_012976165.1). Lineage (NCBI taxonomy): Eukaryota > Metazoa > Chordata > Actinopteri > Cypriniformes > Cyprinidae > Labeo > Labeo catla. The sequence goes on along the minus strand of VONZ01001310.1, from coordinate 166,472 downwards.
TGTATCCCTGGTTCCCTGAGAAGGGAACGAGACACTGCGTCCTCTAGGGGGCGCTAGGGGGAACGCCGTCAGCGTGACCCGTGTCTGAAGTCTACATACAAAACAACAACAAAGTTGGCCGGCGACAGCCTATGACGTCGCTGCCGGCGCGTCACTACCGGTGCGACCACAGTATAAAAGGACACCGGTAGAGCAGGACGGCCGCTTCTTCGTCTGAAGCTCACATCCTGAAGCATGGCCCCGAGCCTAGAGGACGCAGTGTCTCGTTCCCTTCTCAGGGAACCAGGGTTACATACGTACCCTGAGACGTTCCCTTTCGAGGAACTCGAACTGCGTCCTCTAGGGGGCGCTAGGGGGAACGGTTATACCCACGCTGCCATGCTGAGGGGAGTGCCTGACTTCCGGAGAGACAGGCACTAAGTACCAACTCCCTAGGCCTTAAGGGAGTCGCCCCTAGGATAAAGTGACGGCTGTCAGTGACATATCCCCTACGGCCAGAGCTTAGGCTGCATACCCAACTTACCTGTAGGGCAGATATCGGCCCGGGGTAGAGTCCAAGCTTGGAAACAAAGTATTCCTTTAAGGGGATACGGCCAGAAGCCTAGGATACCCAGGTTGGCCTGTCACACAGGAGCTACTGCAGCCCTGCACGACTCCCTCAGAAGTCGTACACAGAACGCAAATGGTAACTCCCTGCTCAACCCAGTTGAGCGAGCATAAAATGCGCACCGGAACTAGGGCACGTAACAACCGTTCTTTTTAGCCTGGCAGAAGCTCTGGAGATGGACCCGAGACGACCGGGTTTTAGACCACCTCGAGAAAGGGTACGGGCAATAGCGCGTGAATCCCTACCATAAAGGATTTTAGAATGGACGCAGAACACCGGTGCCTTCCATACCACAGCGTGGATTTTAGAAAAGTGCCCAAAGGTTAACGTGTGCACTTACCATATACATGGATTTGAGAAAGCGCCCACAAACGTGTGGGCCTACCATAAAAAATGGATTTTAGACGTACCGTTGAGAAACAGTGGAATAAGAAGACCCTCAGGGTGAGAGGAGCACTGCCGGCTTAACAAGGCTCTAAGGGGAAGGCAGTAGGGGTGCATCTAGCCGCCCAATTAGGTAAAAAGCTCAAAGCAAAACCCTCAGGAGGGGGAGCACAAAGATGCCAAGCAGATAGAGGCCGCGGCTATCTATCCACTAAAACTGCCAGGAGCCGATACACTTAGCCACACAGGATAAGGCAGTGTATCGCGACAGGCTTCTACTCCCATGGACAGGAGGAGCCACTGATCCCCCCAGGGAGACGAGCTCAGAGACCCTTTCCGTAGAAAGGGGAGCATCACCGCGCCCTGTACAGAAGCCTTGGATGAGATCTGACCTACGAAATTTCCCTTTGGCCTGGGGAAGGCAGTAAGGGCGAACCTCAGTTGCCCAATGGGGCAGTGCTCAGGTAAACCCTCGATGGGAGGGGATCACGCTATGCAGTAGCTGCAGCTAACTGTCTAATAATACTGCCCTGATAGCTGATATACGTACCAAGAAAAGGTAGTATATCGAGACCGGGTTCCACTCCCGAGACACGGGAGGGACACCTGATCTCTCCAAGGGAGACGAGCTCTAGCAAAAACCCTTTCCGCAGAAAGGGGAGCATCGTTGCACCCTCCCAGGAAGAGATACGGGGATCAGAAATGACGGGGAGCCACCTCTACAAGACTGCACAGAAAGCAGTCACATCCCCAGCCCTCAGGCTGTTCTGTGGGTAACCTCTCAAGGGGCATAAGCCCTTCTTACCCCACACAGACCTATGCTTACCTCCTCGATTTGGAAAGCATGGGCCCTGCTCTACCAAGACCCGCAGAGCCTTGGGACCAAGGGCCGAGAATGCTTAGCTGAAGGCTCCTCGGAGCACTCAGAGGGTTTCCACAGAAACAACTCTGACTTGAGACACAGTGAAATAGCGTGACCAAGCCCACTCCTCGGAGGGGCGACCGCTAGATCACCAGATGGCATAGGTAGGAGGTCTGTGTGAAGGGCGGAAACCCCGCAACCGAAGCCCCTCAGGGCGGGACGAAGACAGAGGGTCTCAGCCCGGTGGTCAATGTGTCTATCCAAAATGTCCAGGAGCTCCCTGTGAAAAGAGATTCTGAAGAGCTTACCCAGACGCAGGACCGAAGTCCTAGTTTTCTCAGTGCTGTAAAGGGAACCTGAAAGCTTCCTATTCGAAAACGGGAGGCAGACCCAGGCAAGCAGCCCATAACCATGACTGAAGATCAGAGGGGGGGTGCTCGAAGAGGACCTACCAAGGAAGGCACAAAAACAGGACCCAATTGAATACAGCATGGTAGACACATTAAACATGAGTCGTACTCACCCCACCATGGTTCCTGCGCATAACTCCAGAAGACTCAGAAGATCCTTCTGAGAAACCATCCAGACCATTACTATGACCTGGTTACCTTAAAGACATGAAAAATGTATCGAACTCACCCATCCATGGTTCCCGTCGCATCAAACTGTGAGAAGAGGCCGAAAGGCCGAGCCAGACCATCAGTAAAGGTTGCTTTTTAACAAAAAAGCCAACCTAAAACATCATAGGTCCGGCGGGGGTGCGCAGGAAAAAGTACCACCAAACCTCAGTCAGGTGGAGAGACTAATATGAAAGGGGAATTAAGAGGAGGGAGACAGGAGCCCTCAAAGGAAGATAAGCAGAAGCTATCTTCTACTCTGACCCCGGCGAGCACGCTGTCTCGTCTGGATCACTTCCCTTAGGTCCTGTCTACCTCCTCTAGACCCACGCTTCCTCCCGGAACCACCCGCAGGTGGGGGAGGGGCGCGAGTGGCCACACTAGTCTTCTGGGCCTGTCTTCGTCCCTCGGAACGAGACGGGCCAGGACCCCCATACTGTTCGGGCTCAGATCTGGACCTTCGTGGAATGAAGGTTTTGAAGGCCGCTGAGCGCGCCCTCGCCTCCCTGAACTTCTCAACCACCGTCTCAACGGAGGTACCAAAAAGTTCGGAAGGCGAGACTGGTGCGTCGAGAAGAAAGCCCCTCTCTTTCTTCCCGAGGTCAGCCAAGTTCACCCACAGATGTCTCTCCGTAACCACCATGGCCCCCATAGACCTGCCCATGGCAGTGGCGGCCTGCTTGGTGGCACGGAGAGCGAGATCTGTGGTGCGGCGCAGCTCAGCAACCTCGTCCGGGGAAAGACCCTGACCCTTATCCAGATCTTTCAGCAAGTCAGCCTGGTAGGCTTGAAGCACCGCCATAGTGTGCAACGCACCCACAGCCTGACCTGCTGCTGCATACGCCCTGCCATTCAAACGAGATGTTACTTGAAGGGGAATGGATGGCAGGGAGGGAGTCTTTAGGGAAGATGCCTTTCCTACAGAGAGATAGCTGGCCAGCGTCTCTTCTACAGGCGGCATCCTCTGATAGCCGTGCTCACGCATCCCCTCAATATTCGCATAATTAGAGTGCGGAAAATTATGGATGCGTGAGGAAAACGGCCTCCTCCATACCTTCTCGATCTCCGTATGCAGATCGGGAAGGAATGGAAGACTCACCTGGGCTGGGAGGTTATGATCAGAAAGATAGCGCTCATCGAGACGACCCCGAGGCGCCACCTCTCTGGCTCGCTTCCACGGCAAGTCAAGCCTTACCGTGGCGCGATCCATAACCTCCAGCAGCTCCTCGTATGCAGGGCAGGAGATTAGAAATGGTTCAGCCTCAGCTTCCTCACCTTCCAGCATCTCCTGCTCTTCTTGGGAAGGACCCAACAGAGCACTAGCTGCTGGATCGGATGATGTAAGAGAAACAACATCATCGTCAGCCAGCAGCTCGTCCTCGCCCGCGACTGACGCGCGTGAAAGGGAAAGTCCCTTTTTTAGCTCGTCAGCGAGGTCCACCTGGGATCCCCACGAGCTCATTTTTCTCCGTGCCTCGGCAGCGGAGGGTCCTGAGCTGCGGGGAACAGGTGGCTGTCCCTCTTCCCTCGAGAAGAGAGACAGACGAGAACGGAGCTTTCTCATGGGAAAAAGCTCACAGTGCACGCAGACTGCCCCCTCGAGGACGTCGCGTGCATGCTCCTCGCCCAAACAAAAGACGCAAAGATCGTGCGTGTCATCGGGTGTCAAATAACGAGGACACGGATCCATGCACTTTCTAAACGCCTTACTAGTGTTAGTCATTATTTTTCCAAAGAAAAAGGGGTCTCTTACCGTTTTGCTGCACACTCCAGACAAAGAGTCAATGAAGACGAAGAAGAGGCCGTCCTGCTCTACCGGTGTCCTTTTATACTGTGGTCGCACCGGTAGTGACGCGCTGGCAGCGACGAGTCGCGCCGGCAGTGACGTCATAGGCTGTCGCCGGCCAACTTTGTTGTTGTTTTGTATGTAGACTTCAGACACGGGTCACGCTGACGGGGTTCCCCCTAGCGCCCCCTAGAGGACGCAGTTCGAGTTCCTCGAAAGGGAACTCCCAGTTCTTGCATATCCAGCATACTCACCGGATATGTCACCCATTGAGCATGTTTGGGATGCTCTGGATCGGCGTATACGACAGCGTGTTCCAGTTCCTGCCAATATCCAGCAACTTCGCACAGCCATTGAAGAGGAGTAGACCAACATTCCACAGGCCACAATCAACAACCTGATCAACTCTATGCGAAGGAGATGTGTTGCACTATGTGAGGCAAATGGTGGTCACACCAGATACTGACTGGTTTTTGGACTCCCCCTGCCCAATACAGTAAAACTGCACATTTTAGAGTGGCCTTTTATTGTGGCCAGCCTAAGGCACACCTGTGCAATAATCATGCTGTCTAATTAGCATCTTGATATGTCACACCTGTGAGGTGGATGGATTATCTCGGCAAAGGAGAAGCGCTCACTAATACAGATTTAGACAGATTTGTGAACAATATTTAAGAGAAATAGGCCTTTTGTGCACATAGAAAAAGTCTTAGAACTTTGAGTTCAGCTTATAAAAAACAGGGGCAAAAACAAAAGCGTTGTGTTTATAATTTTGGTCAGTGTATAATACAAAATAACTAAACGTAAATATTTGCCCACCCAGAGAAATTGAAATCCATCCTGAGATCATCAACGCAAATATCATCACGTCCACAATTTATCTCAAAGTCCAGCTGTGGAATGAAGACATTAAGATATTTAGATATACATTTTGAAAAAAATAAAAAATAAATAAAAATAAATAAATAAATAAATAAAATCATAAAAAAAATCACAAATTACACTGGATATATAGTAGTTAATGTGTTTAGACCATTGGTCTCAAACTCAATTCCTGGAGGGCCACAGCACAGTTTTACTCCAACCCTAATGAAACACACCTGATCCAACTAATCAAGGTCTTCAGGATTACTAGAAACTATTAAGCAGGTGTGAGTTGGAGCTGTTTGGGGCTAAACTCTGCAGAGCTGCGGCCCTCCAGGAACTGAGTTTGAGATCACTAGTTTAGACATACAGTGCTGCTTGAAAGTTTGTGAACCCTTTATAATTTTCTATATTTCTGCATAAACATGACCTAAAACATCATCAGACTTTCGCACAAGTCCTGAAAGTAGAGAGGATTATATTCAAATATTTTATTTGTCACTTATTTATTGAATGTTATATATTTGTGCATTGCAAAAATATGTGAATCTCCAGGATTAGCTGTTAATTTGAAGGTGAATTTAGAGTCCTTCTTTGGGTGTTTTAATTTAGTGGAATGACTACCAGGTGTCAGTGCGCTCCCTGTTTTATCTATCAAAATCTGATCATGTTTGTAGAAGTGAATTATGGCACAAACAAAGGAGATCTCTGAGGACCTCAGAAAAAGAGTTGCTGTTGCTCATCAGGCTGGAAAAAGTTACAAAACCACCTCTAAAGAGTTTGGACTCCACAAATCCACAAGCAGACTGTGTACAAATGGAGGAAATTCAAGAACACTGTTGCCCTCCCCAGGAATGGTCCACCAACAAAGATCACTCCAAAAGGAAGATGTGTAATAGTATGCGAGATTGCAAAGGAAGCCAGGCTGACTTTTAACTAACTAAAGGGCTTTCTCACATTGGCTAATGTTGTCTAGAAGTCCATCATTAGGAGAACACCAAACAATGTGGTGTGCGTGTCAGAGCTGCAAGGAGAAAACCACAGCTAAAGATCATGTGGACAAGCCAGGGGGCTATTGGAGATGGACAGATGAGACCAAAATAGAACTTGCCATCATTGATGGAACAATGCATTTTGAATTATACCAGCAAATTCTCAAAGAAAATATCAGGACATCTGTCTGAGAAATGAATCTCAAGATTAAATGGGCCATGCACAAAGACAACGACCCCAAGCACACATATCGTTTTTACAAAGAATGGTTAAAGAAGAACAAAGTTAATGTTTTGGAATGGCCGAGTCAAAATCAGGACCTTAATCCAACTGTAATGCTGTGGAAGGACCTAAAGCAAACAGTGCATAGGAGGAAACCCACAAACATCACAGAGTTGAAGTAGTTCTGTACTGAGGAAGGGGCTAAAACTCCTACATGAGGTTACAAGAAACTTTACCTGCAGTTATTGCTGTAGGTATGAGTCACACCAGATACTTAAAGATTCACATACTGTTGCAATGCACAGATATGTAACAATGGATATTTTTTTCAATTAATAAATGACAAAGAAAATGTTTGTCTTTGTTTGATTGGGTTCTCTTTGTCTACTTTCAGGACTTGTATGAAAATCTGATGAAATTTTGGGTCATATTTATGCAGAAATATAGGAATTTGGGGTTCACAAACTTTAAAGCAGCACTGTATGCCAAAAAGAGTGTTGTAAATTAAAATAACACCATGTGTGTTGAGTTGGATAGTTCACCCAAAACTCAGAATTCTGTCAACATTACTATTGTTTCATTTTTTATTTTATTTTTTTAAACTAAAATATCTACTTGCGTGTTAAAACAAACAAACAAACAAACAATCAAACACAAAAGTCATACAGGTGACATATACAGTAAATAGTGGTGAGCTATCCTTTAACATTACATTTGAAAGATGTGACTTTGAAACTGGTTTGCCTTCTCTTACATTGTGGTCTGTCGTGGTTTTTATCTCCGGCAGCAGTACTGGCCTTATGTTTTGCAATGTGGCAGATGGTAGACCCTCAAAAGTGAATGTTAACTGATTGGACAACGGGTTCAGAGCATCTTCTGAGAAACCCTGATGGGATACATATAGGATATTCATGTACCATCAAATCATGATTTTCAGTTTGTGTTGGCACATTGTTGTACATTATTCCCATTCAAAATTGTTATTTCATTCAGCCAGAATAACAGACTCTGATATTTAAAAGTATGAGAACATTTTTCAGACTTACGTCTATAGAGAAAGGATGGCTATTGCAACTTTCTTTCATGTTCATGTTCATCATGGAATTGTGGAAGCGGTTTTTGGGTGTGAAATATGCACGATATTTCTGACGCTTGGCATCCAGCGTTATGGTGTAATTAATATTTGCTGTTAAGCCTAGATAATAAACATAAAATGTATTACTAATACAGGAAAAACAATAATTTTGTGACATATTATTACAATTTTTAAAATTATTTAAAGTGCACTTTATGTAATGTAATTTATTATATTTATTAATTTCTTTCCACCAAAAAATAAAACAACAATAATTATAATGATGATTAATAATAATAAGAAGAAGAAGAAATAAATTAATAAATAAATAAAACACTGACCCCCAAATTTTAGTCATATCTGCGCTGACTCTGATAATTTTATGTCTACTTACATGAATTCTCTCTCAGAGTAAATCAAACTTGTGTTTAAAGCTTAAGTCTGTGTCACTAGTTACACCAACATAAGTCTGTTTTTTTCAGAAAGGTTTCCTTAACGCCATTGGTTAGTCCAACCAATAGTTCTGCCCCCAAATTCACACCATTGTTGAGACAATGCTGCTGATTTGGGATTATCATGTAAATATTTTGGTACACAGTAGCAAGTAAACTTATAGTTGTCCCTGCAGTTTAATCTGGCATAGGAGAAACTATCTGCACATTGAAAACTTTACACACTTTACAACATCAAAGAATATTTCTAATTCTGGATAAACCTCTTATGCTGTGATTGTATGGTCGCATGGTGAAGCACACTTTCATGGTGTTTTTCAGTAACTGGTCTGTTTCACCGGTTGGTATTTTGGATGGGTTGTAAGTTACTTTGGTTTCCAAATACATGATGGGTCTGGACCTGAATAATTCACATGTAACACATATGAATGATCATGACCGAATCTGTATTTTTCTATATATTTAGAGTTCTTTATAAAACAAAACACACCTGAGCAGCAGAACTGCTCCCATGGAGCCAACAGCAATATCAGGAAGGTTGTCTGCACTCTGATCTGGAGAGGACTGACTCAACGAAATCCCAAAGAACCGCAAACCTGGTTGCACAGATAACCCAGCAATCCTCTGTCATCACATACAGGAAAAGGAAAGAGGGAGAATGAGACAAAGAGGATTTCAGGATGGAAGGGATCTCAGGATGGAAGTTTTAAAAGTAAGTCACAAAACATGTTTTCATCCTATTTGAGGAAAAGTATCAAAACAGCGGGTTTAACTGTTAATTTTTATATTTTTTTATTATTAACTCTTTTCCCACCCATCGCACCTGTGAGTATGTGGGATTTATTTCATATGGTCCTCCATTGAAGATGTAGATGCTGCCCTGTCCGTCTTCCTCTAAAGGAGCTCCAATCAGCACATCCATGTAACCATCACCATTCAGATCTGCTGGACTGGCCAAAGACGAGCCAAACCGACCCCTTTGACCTGCCATTCCCACCAGCACCGTATCCGAAAAAATGAAGTACGGCTATAAAGATAGACCAAAGAGAAGTAATATAACAAGCAAATCAAATATCTAAACTTAAATTTTCAAAATGATCTAAAACATTTAATCCCCATCACTTACCCTGCGGTTGAACGTGTAAACAAACACTTTGCCTTCCCGGTCAGGCTCTATGTATGTTGGTGCTGATACCAACAGGAGGTCTGTTCTAGTGTCACTGTTCAAATCCACCACACAAAGCTCAGCTCCAAAATATGACCCAATCTGAGGCTGATAAAAGTGAAAGGGAAGCCATATAGTTTAACACGCAGTCTGTTTTGAGCTTATTTTCACTTGTTTGTGCCGTGTGCTAATATTTTATACAAATACGAGATTTATAACCTTAGGAGGATCCAGTTCCTGTAATTTGCTTGAAATACTATTAATTCTTGAAACTGTTACTTGTCCCTTATGCTTGTGTCTTGGTGCTCCCATGACTGCATACTTTGTTCCGGACATTGTTGCTATTGCCAAGGAATAACCTGTAAACAAAATAGACTTTAGAAAATATTCTGATGGATTTGACTGATTTATTTTGATTTACACAGGCAATGAAGAGATCTTACCTAAATAACTGTCATGCTCACTTCCAGCTTGAAATACATTTAACTGATTATTTTGTGTGTACAGCTGATATCCACCCTTCCACTGGAAAGCTCCCACTGCAGTCATTATTATGTCTGTCTGAGTGCATAATATTATAGGAATGATAAGCTGCTTGTATTACAAGTTCTGTTTAGGGCTTTTAACACTTGAAATATTATCCATTGGTCATTCTAAATAAATTCCTGGTTATCTTACTTCATGCGTTTCAGTGAACAGTTAATCCTGTGCATTTATTAACTGACAAATAAATGTAATAAACAAGAGACTAAAAAAGAATTTCCATGTTCTTCCCATAAAAATATGTTTTAGCATCTTCAGAAAGCATGTTTTCTTTCTTTCACTGTCTTTCAAAAAAACTCCTCAAAACTGTCACAAAAAAGGTAAACCAAAATTGTTCTTCAGTTAAGTACTGACAATAAATTTTGAATTAATGTAAAAACAACAACAACAACAACAACAACAACAAAATTATTATACTATAGTGGGAGAAAAGCATAATCAGCATGCAAATGCTTGAATTACTGTAAACAGAACAGTGAAGACAGCAATTCAACAGCTCCCAATTTAATAATAATACATTGTAAAATCAATGTGCTACTTGGGTTTCTTTGTTTTCATTTCTGAAATTTGCTAGCAAAGTGAAAAAAAAAAAAAAAATAGTGAAAAGTGAAACTTTTATGTAGTGAAAAGTTAAAAGTGTTTTTGTTGTTGTTGTTGTTGTTTTATCCGGCTGTATTTACTTTTACTATTACAACATCCAAGTAAAAGATATATCACCAAACATGTAAAAAAAAAAGTTAATTAAAATGACCACATCTGATCACAGCTGACATGACAGAGTCGCATGACTTGTGAGCCATTAAGAAGGTGATTAGCCAACACCTGATTAAGTTTGCAAATCGTCTTTAGGAGGGGGTGATGCTTTTTCCAACTCAGTGAGTCTGTTTTTTTTTGTGTGTGTGTTATTTCTTTCTTTTGGATGTTACAGTATAAGTTGCACTGAGTAAACACAGCTGGTTAAAACAAACAAATAAACAAACAAACAAATAAAACAAGAAATGCCTGTTTTCATTTCAGGCTGTCTTCATTTCAAAGCAACAAAATGTGATTTCTTAAAAGGGATTATTTTCTGTACCCACTGTATGTATTTCACATTTTTAATTTTTATATATATATATATATTTTTTTTTTAAGTTTGATGTAATGTAGTATAATTACATTTGATGTTAATGCTGCACTAAACCCATCCTGTGCAAACTCCATCCGAGATGAATCACCAGTGGTCTGGGTTCCTAGCAAATAAAAGAAGCAGCAACACAGTTAACTAGTTGAATATTATTATTATTATTATTATTATAAATCAGCCATATTTCCTCTGCAAACATACCTTCAATGGCAATAATGTTTTTTTTGAGTTGTTCACGAATACTGGCCAGCGCGTCAAAGTTAGTTACTTTAAACACATGCTTATCGGTGGGTAAAGATGCAATAGTCGCTAGCTCCTTTATTGCTTTGTCAACACTAAAAGCATTGCCAACCTAAGAAAAATTCAAAGGGGGGATAATGCTTCATAAATATAATGTTTATAATTTCTGGCATAATTTATCATTTATTCATTCCATTCCAAATGCATATGTCTTTTTTTTTTTTTTTCATTCTGAACACAAACTAAATTATATTTAAAATAATTTTTCATTTGTTTTTGGCCATAAAATGAAGTTGGGTCTAAAACAAAAACCAAAAAAGGCTGGTTGGCTGGTCTTAGTTGGTTTAACCTGGAAATAGTTGGTTTTAGCTGGTCTCCCAGCCTGACCAGCTAAGGCCAGGCTGGATGACCAGCTAAAACGAGCCAACCAGCTTAGACTGGTTTTAGCTTTTTTTTTTTCAGCAGGGAAGGAAGTGAGTTGTACAGGTTTGTAATGACAGGCATGAGTAAATGATGACAGAATTTCCATTTTACGTATACATTTAATTTCAAAATCATTTTGAAAACTTAAAATCTTTCACAAGACAAACACATAAGAAAGGGCTACATACTGATCTTACCCCAATAGCATATTGCGTTATTTTTTTGGCTTGTGCTTGTTGAACAGCTTCAGTCAGTGAATCTTCTTTATCAGTTGATTCACCATCTGTGATAACAACCAGAATTTTGTTGGCTGATGGTCTTGCACCTCCTTCACTTACAAATAGCTCTCTCCTGTTAATAGGAAATAGTACAGAATAAATAAATAATGAATAGGTTAATGATGCAACTGTTTACAATATGTTTCTTATTAAGTTCATATTACTCATTGTCTTATTTTTTTATTTATTTTTATTTTTTTTAAAGTGTTTTACAGTTAGGTTGTAATTTTGTTCTGTGCTCATCAGTCTCATCAGATTTTCTGTCAGAAGTATTGTATGGTTAAATTGAATTTTAATTAAAATATCAGCAAGCGTGTCTTACACAAGTTGTTTTATAGCTTTCGCAGTGTTGGTCCATCCTTTGATTTGACCTATCTTAGTCACTGCGTCTTCCCATGCCTTGGCGTTTTTGACTTGTTGAAACTTGTAATGAACGGTACAATATGTAGAAAACTGTGCAATGGCAAACTGTAACAGATAGAGATAGATTTAGTTCCCTGTGCTATGAAAACTACTGTTCAAAAATAAAATATAATCTAGAACATAATAAATGCATTAATCATCCTACCTGTGTGTCATGGTCTATAAAACTTTTGATCATTTCTATAACAAAATTCTTCATCTTGTTAAAATCCACATCATTTACACTCCCAGATCCATCCATTAAAAAAGCGATATCAATTTGGGATGACGGGCATTCTGAGGTTGGAGAAAAAAGAACTGCATCAAGTTTTCATCAATCTGAAGCTCGCCAGTGATAATTGTGTCATACAGTATGAAGGTTGATTTGTCACAACCCCATACAAATACCTCTCAGAGTCTTTGGCACAGATTTGCTCACAACATTATCTGAACTGATTTTAAAGCACATGCCATTGTAAGTGGTTACATCACAGCCCTTTGGTATGGTTGGACCACAAACCTGAGAGAAATTAAGATATTATTTTTAACATGACATTGGACGTGCACAATTTCATTATTTTGTCTATCCTTATGACCAAAATCATGCTGATGTCCTTACTTTTTTACATTAGTACATGCACAGAATCTAGCATTTTTATTTCATGTTTTTGCAGTACAAATGTTAGCACTATTTAGGCTATCATAAAAGAATTTGTCTTAGCAATGTATAAAAACAGCAACAATATTTTATGTTCTCAAATTCATACAACCCCAATATTTTATATTCTCAAAACATACAACCCTAATTCCAAAGAAGTGGTGATGTTTTGCAAAATGCCAAAAAAATCAAGAATATGTGATTTATTCATCCTCTTTATTAAGAATATATTTCCAATTATTTCACTGTCCAATTTTTTTTTTTTTTTGGTAAATATGAACAAATTTTGATTTTAATAGCTGCAACGCACTCCAAAAAAGGTGGAACAGGGGCATGTTTGCTACTGTGTCACATCAGCTTTCCTGCTCATTAGTCCATAGTAATCGTTGTCTGCTTTTCCTATTAATGACTAATCATGCATTTTCAATAGAACACAGATCTGCTGGCTAGTCAGTCACATCCACATGTGTCTACAAAACCACAATGTTGTAGCATATACAGAATCAGACCTGCCATTGTCTTGATCTAATAATCATGGACTTTCCATGAAAGATGCCATCTTGATGAAACAAGATGCAATTGATGTGCAGACTTTCAGCTTTGATTCAAACTAAAGTTTGAACAAAAAATATAATATAAAATGCTAAGGAATTACAACCATTTTTATACACAGTCCCTCCATTTTGCAGGGGCTCAGATGTAATTGGACAAATAAATATAATCATTAATAAAATGTTTATTTTTAATATTTTGTTGAAATCAGGAGATTGACTTTGCAGAATAGTCCACTTTTTTACCTTCAAAAATTCCTGGGTTGATTTTGATCATGAGCTGTTGCAAGCATTCTCCATACTTTTTTCTTTCCATCATTTTGGTACAGGTTTATCTTAACTTCACCTGTCCAAAATATGCATTTCCCAATGCTTCTTGATTTGGGGTTATATGAAACTTACCACTACTCTTGAAGACTGAGGATCTAGGGTCATTGAAAGTCCAAGGGACATGTTGACAGCCTCAACAGGGACTTTGTTTAATAAAAAGATTAAATATTTATTATCATAAATAATAAAACTATTGACCTATTTTCATACTTAAAAGCATCATTAAAAAAAAAAAAAAAACAAACTAATTACCAGTAATGTCCATTGGCACGCAGTTTCCTCTGGTGACAGAACAGTCATAAATTTGTCCTCTTTGAGTTTGACTGAGTTGTAAGAAAGGATCACTCACAAGCAGACTATGGAACAAGGCAGAAAGAACATGAACTTTTTTTTGTTTTTTTTAAGAGGAATCTGTGGCATTCTTGGCTGGGTATGCTGGGCAAAAATAATAGACAAAAAAGTATGGACATCAGCATAGTTTTGGTTAGTGTTGCAAAATATCTTATATGACCGGAAATCACAGAAAAGAGAAATGAGTAACACTTTAGAATACAGTTCCATCATTAGTGAATAACTACAGGAATGCATTTCCTTTGCATTGCTTTCTGACCAAAAAAGAAAAACAGAAGCAAAATTGCACAACTCAGATGTAGAAGCTTTAGCCGAAAACTTCAAAAGAAGCTCTTCTGTTAAACATTCTCTGAGTTTGTCATCTAAAGTGATTTTACTTGGGTAATTCATTGATTTGTTACATGCATTGCAGCTTTTGATTAGTAGCTTTAATATCCACATCAGTCCTTGATTTCAAATATTCTGTAGCTCTTAATGTTTGTTTCGAGTGATCTGTGGTAATGTGGAGTGAGCTCACCTTGCACCTTTCTGTATCACTTTATAGCCAAAGCCAGTGTTTTTATTGTTTGTGAAAGTCTTCCAGGTCTCAGGATCAATGTTGAAAGCCATTACTGAATGGCAAACTAACATGTAAAAGAAAGGAAAATGACAAGTCTTTAAATGAATTATAAAACTAAGTACCTTCTTCTGTAACGAGTTATTGCAGATATTGCAATTTTTATAGCCAAAATATAAGTGGAAATTCTGCTTAAAATGTAAATCAATGACTACGTACATAAACTGCATATAAATATCAGTTGTCACTCTATGGCCTTGTTTCACAAGCCCAGATCAGGCCAAATTTTTAATATATGTTAGTGCCTAGTTGTCGCCTTAGGATTATAAGGTTCTAGCTGACATTTTTTGTCAAAATTGAGTTATTCACATATTCTTATTCTGTGACAACTTATTCACATTATGTGATGTTTCTTTTGTAAGCTGTGTACATGTTGAGCCTTTTTTTATAAAGCAAAATGGTTCCATCTACAGAAGTCTATGGAACGCATAATTCTAAGGCGACAAAGTGTAAAGTTACTTTTAGTTAAAGCAGCTCAGACATGCATTTTAGTGTAGGACTAGGCATAAACCTTGCTGTGAAACTGAGGTATATCTATAAATAAATTGTCTTAGATTATATTTAAAGGGGTCATATGATACGATTTCATGTTTCACTTTGTGTTTGGAGTGTTACGAGCTGTTCGTGCATATATAAGATCTGTATAAAGTTGCAAAGATTAAAGTATCAAACCCAAAGAAAAATGCTTTATAAAAGTTAAGACTCAGCCACACCTTCCTAAAACAGTTAATTCAGACACGCCCCCACAAATCTACATTATTGTCTGGGAAGATTTGCATAACACCACCCAAATGTATATGCAAAGAAAGAAGACGTAACTTTTATTCTTGCTGTGGAATTGTTGCAGCCACCAAGATCTGGAGACGCTATGTGTTTCGTTGCGAAAGCAAAACTACTTTGTTTGGCTCTCCAAATGCATACACAACTAGAAATCAGTGATTAAGTTATATTTACAACACTGTAACACACACCCAGATTCCTATAGGACTGCAGGAACAGGCTGTCGATGTGTCTTAGATCTGCGAAAATCCAACACCAGCTCCTTAGTCTTTGTGGTGTTCAGAAGAAGACGGTTCTTATTAGTCCAATCACTGAAGGCCTTTACAAGATCCCTGTACTCCCCTTCCTGCCCATTTCTTATGCGAGCCACAACTGCTGTATCATCAGGATATTTCTGTGTATGGCAGGAATCCGAGTTGTATTTAAAGTCTGATGTAAATAGAGTGAACAAGAATGGGGCTAAAACAGTCCCCTGTGGTTCCCCAACCCTGCCCTGCTCAACACTGTATCGGAAACACAGTTCCTCAATCTGAATAAGTGTGCCTGCCCAGTTGATAAACAAAGGATGCACCCTCATGTGCTCAAGTTTATCTCTCAGGATGGGTTGCTTGATAGTATTAAATGCACTTGAAAAGTCAAAAAACATCCTCACATAACAGCCAGGCTCCTCCAAGTAGAAATAGGCCTGATGCAGCATATAGGGCGATATAGGGTGATTTTGAAGTTGAGGGAGAACATGAGATGGGAGTTTTTTTAACATACCCTAACTGTCACGAACGGGATCAAAAACAGTCCAGGCAGAGTAAGACAAGATGAGCGTTTAGCATTAAAAAGTATATAAATTGAATAATTTTATTAAAATAACCAGTCGTTACGCTAGATAAGACCCTTCTTTCATGGCTGGAATCGCAACCGCATTTGGGATCGTTTGAAGCTGCATTTAAACTGCATTTTGGAAGTTCAAAATCGGGGCACCATATCTGCCTCTTCTACAGTAAAAGTCAGGGAACGATAAGAGGAAGGGGAGCCAGGGTCATAGGAGAGGGAGGCGGAGTCAGGTTTGTAGAAAGATGCTGGAGGAGGGGAGAGGGGGCCAGGTTTATAGGAAGTTGCCCCAACTTTACAAGCGGTAGATGAACTGCAGTGTTAGTAAGCTGTAAGATGAGTGAATAACAGTGAGGCTTATAACTGCTGTAGTAGAAAGGGAGTGACTATGAGGAGTAATAATAGATCAATTTGAGGCTGGATGGCCACTGGCTAACACATTCTCACTCCCAAGTCGTCACATATTGACGATTGGTCAGGACCGCTTGGCGTCACTTTTTGACGCCCAGGGTACCCCTTCAGTGTCATTTTTTGACATGCAGGGTCCTCCATTGTTTTCAGTTGTTTGTCTTAATTTAATGGTTTGCATGCATTTGTAAAAATAGACATTATTTTATATAAATATATACGTTCATTGGAGCACCTAACCCCACCTCTACCCTAAACCTCCCCACTTCTAAACAATATAAAACAAGCAACAGGCAAATATAAGTACAGTCACAGGTATTTATTGCAAAAACTGACCATAAATAAGAAGTATAAAAGCGTTACAAACATTCCGAGTCATGTTGCATTCCGAATCTTCTGAAGCCATACAATATCCTTATGCGACTAACAGAAGGTTTTAATCACTGAAAATGATCCTGCTCCGTTAACGCGCTCACATTTCATTCAAGAAGATACACCTGAGCATTAGCATGACGCAATCGGTCACGAGACACCCAAACCATTTGTTGACAAATGGTTAGTTTTAGGGGCAGGGGTTGAGTTAAATCAGGTTTGCCAACTCTCACGCATTTGGCGTGAGACACACGCTTTCAGGCTCTGTCTCACGCTCTCATTCTTCCCATGTAAATCTCACGCCAAATTGGCAACCCTGGTTGCGATTTTAAACAAAGTTTCAGCTTTCAAATGTTGTAAGTTTTAATACTAAATTAAAACGATAAATACCGTTTTAGCGCACTTAGCGTTGCGTAAATCGTAAAATGTAGCGCTTCTGTTAACGCCAGAGCCACTGAAAAACAGAGCTGAGACAAACTTTAGGTGTGTTCGACTTCATCTACGGCTACAGACGCCGATCAACGAGAGTAGCCGAGAGAAGTCGGGAGCGGAGTTGAAAACGGAGGCGTCAAGAGGAACAGATTTTACTCTCGTTAGTGAAGCTCTCGCGGTGTTTGCATGCTCTATCACAGAAGAAGTGAATTAAATGCAATATTTATCAAATATACCGACTTTTCAAAAGCATCTTCATGAACAACAGAAACATGTTTCAAACACTGCTTAATACAGCACCATCTGAACAAGAATAATGATAAACATGAATATATACTATTTAAATACTAATAAAGTGGGGTTATATATGCTTTTATCAGTGTTTCATGATAGATCTGACTCAATATAACATTGCGACTACAGTAAAAACACTTGTATTGTTCTAAAACACAGATTTGTCAGCATTATCGGACTTGAGGATGTTAGAATAAACCCAAAACACACGTGATCACTGACATGCGGTGAATCTGGCCAATTGTGAAACAGCCATGTGGTCATCAGAGCTCCTGCAGCCGCTCTGAAGAAACTGCTCTCGAATCGCTATCGCGGTACTTTAATGCCACACGTGACAGTCACGAGGCGTTGGCAAAGTTGCTCCTAAGTTAGGCAGTCTGCCTGAACTTCTGCTCACACCATCACAACCTACTGCAAAACTGCAACAGTTTTCTGCTCAACCACAGACCACAAGGTGGCAACTAACGACCGATGCTACACAAGAAGATAGCACCACGGCACTGGCTAGAGCGTTAGCAGATTCCATTAATATAAGTCGTCTAGCAGTACCAGAGCCTGCTGTTTTCAGTGGAGACCCTCTCAAGTACAAAGATTGGAAAATGTCTTTTCAGACACTAATAGACCGGAAAAACATTCCAGTAAATGAAAAGATTTATTATCTCCGCAAGTATGTGGGTGGACCAGCCAGAAGAGCCGTCGAGAGTTACTTTTTACTGGGTACGGATGCAACGTACTATGCGGCATGGGACACTCTGGAGGAAAGATATGGAGGTTCATTTGTAATCGCCAAAGCCTTCAGAGATAAGCTAACTTCATGGCCAAAGATTGGAACAAAGGACAGTGCTGAGTTACGAGAGTTCTCTGACTTTCTCAGAGGCTGTGAAGCTGCTATGCAACAAATCAAGTGTCTTGATGTCCTAAATGATTGCAGTGAAAATCAGAAAATATTAAGCAAGCTTCCTGATTGGCTAACAGCAAGATGGAATAGAAAGGTCATTGAGGTTGAAGAGCAACACGGTTGCTTTCCAACATTCAGTAACTTTGTTGACTTCATTACAAGAGAAGCAAAGATAGCGTGCAACCCAGTAACGTCACTCCATGCACTCAAGGGAAGTGACTCAGAGAAGTTTAAACCTACAAAGACTCGAAGTGTCGGAACTAAGGTGCTGGCAAGTGCTGCAGAAGAAAAACCAAGTATAAGGAAATGTGTCTTCTGTGAAAGATTATACCATAGCATTCACACATGTCGACAGTTCATGGACAAGTCAATAATGGAACAAGTCAAGTTCGTACAAACAAAGGGACTATGTTTTGGATGCCTTAACTCTGGACACCATTCAAAGAAATGTGGAAAGAGAAGTGTTTGTGACATGCAAAGGGAAACATCCAACCTGTTTACATGAGGAACGGGATAAAGAAATCAGAAAAAACAAAGAAAGTGACAAGGAACAAAGGGAAAGCAAAGGCATAAAAGACACAAAGGAAATCAAACAAGGTAAAGAAGCTCCAAACGAGACAATATCACACCGTGTAGTTCAAAACAACAGCAGTGACCTCACATCCACAATCAGTCCAGTTTGGTTATCCACAACAACCAACCCAGAACATGAAATACTGATGTACGCCCTTTTAGATAGTCAGAGCGACACCACATTCATTTTACAAGAAAAGGCAGATGCTCTGGATGCTGACAAGAGACATGCACAGTTAAAGCTTTCTACGCTGTCAACCAGAGATACAGTCATTCCAAGTGAAAGGCTGTCTGGGCTTCAAGTCAGAGGCTTCTATTCCTCAAAGAGAATTCCTCTTCCCGTAACATATACAAGAGAGTTTATTCCTGCCAATCTAAATCACATCTCCACTCCTAAGACAGCAAGAGCATGGCCCCACCTAGAGCACCTTGCCGAAGAGATTGCCCCTCCTATAGAATGCGACGTTGGGTTACTCATAGGTTACAACTGCTCACAAGCACTGTTACCCAGAGAAGTTGTGTCAAGAAAAGACAATGAGCCATTCACACAAAGAACAGACTTGGGTTGGACAATAGTTGGTGGTGCCGACCCTTGTGTTGACTATGGTGATGCTATGGGAAGCAGCCACAGGATTATTGTTAAAGAAGTGACACCCAGGCTGTCATCAGATCAGTTGCCAAATGAAGTCCATTACATTTGTCGCACACAAGTCAAAGAAGTAATCACACCACCAGATGTGATTAAAGTCCTTGAGTCTGATTTCAATGAAAGAAAGGTGAAAGATTCTCACTTCTCCCAAGAGGATCGGCGCTTTATGTCTATAATGGAAGAAGGAGTAAAAGTGAATGCAGACGGACATTGTGAGCTACCTTTGCCATTTAAAGAGGACAAGCCGGGTCTGGCAAACAATAAAAGCTGTGCAGAACACCGACTCCAATGTCTCAAGAAAAGACTTGAAAGAGACAAACAATATTGCAGCGACTATATAACATTCATGAACGAAACAATAGAGTGTGGAGAGGCAGAAAGGGTCCCACTTGAAGAACTGAACAAAAACCCTGCCTGGTACATTCCACACCATGGGGTGTATCACCCCCAAAAACCTGGAAAAATAAGAATAGTGTTTGATTGTTCAGCAAAGTATAAGGGCGTGTCATTAAATGATCATCTGCTCACAGGGCCAGAGCTAACCAATACCCTGATAGGTGTCTTGTGCCGGTTTAGCAAGGGTCGAGTGGCAGTGATGTGCGACATAGAACGTATGTTTCACCAGTTTAGAGTCAGAGCCGAAGACCAAGACTACCTCCATTTCCTGTGGTGGGACAATGGAGATTTTCACTTAAGTCCATCAGTCTACCGAATGCAAGTTCATTTGTTCGGAGCCGCTTCTTCGCCGGCCTGTGCAAACTTTGGTCTCAAGTACATTGCGGCACAAGGTCGAGGCCAGTTCAGTGAAGCAACTATAAGATTCCTTGAAAGAAACTTTTATGTGGATGATGGCCTTATCAGTTTCCACTCAGAAGAAGAGGCTATTAGGCTAGTCCATGAAGCGAAACAACTCTGAAGTACTGGAAAATTGCAACTGCACAAGTTTGTTTACAATAGCCCACAAGTTCTTGACTCTCTCCCTAAAGAAGATTGTGTAGAGACAGTAAGAACCCAAGACCTAGCACTGGGCGAACAACCGATTGAAAGAGCGCTAGGGGTTAAATGGAGGGTCGCTTCAGACCATCTCCAGTTTCGAGTAGTTGTGAGTGAGCGTCCACTCTCCAGACGAGGAGTCTTGTCAACTGTAGCCTCCGTCTATGACCCACTTGGGTTTGTGGCGCCTTTCGTTCTACTTGGCAAGCAAATTCTACAACGAATGTGTCGTGACAAAACAGACTGGGACACACCACTCTCAAATGAGCTCCAGTCACGGTGGGAGTCCTGGCTTACAGATCTAAAGAATCTTGCTCATGTCAAGATTGATCGCTGCTATCTTCCAGCAGATTTTCAAGAAGTTCAGAGATATGAACTCCACCATTTTTCGGACGCAAGTGTTGCAGGATATGGTGTCTGTACCTATCTATGAGCAATCAGTAAATCAGGACGAATCCACTGTTCACTTGTCATTGCCAAGTCCAGAGTAGCACCCACCAAGGTAACTACTGTGCCAAGACTGGAGTTGTCTGCAGCAGTAGTAGCAGTGCGCATAAGTGACATGCTCAAAGGAGAACTAGAGTTAGAAAATATTCAAGAGTTCTTCTGGACGGATTCGCAAGTTGTCTTAGGATATATAAACAATGAAGCAAGGCGTTTTCATGTTTGCGTAGCGAACCGTATCCAGCGCATCAAGGAAAGTACTAAACCAACACAATGGAAGTATGTTGCATCAGAAGACAACCCCGCCGACCATGCGTCTTGAGGTCTCAGATCTAAAGAGCTCATTGCTTCCAGCTGGTTTAGTGGTCCAAGTTTTCTTTGGAAAGATTCACTTCCCACTGGAGAGATTAAGGTGGGAGAACTTAATACAGAGGACCCAGAAATACGCAAAGTTCTTGTACACCACACCTTGACAGCAACAAATTCTCTGGCAGAATTCTCCAGCTGGACAAAATTAGTTAAAGCTATTGCAAGACTTACCAGATTTGTAAAGGAGTTTAAAGGCTCAATAAAGAGAACCAACAAAGCTACATGTCTCGAAGAAAGGCAAGAAGCTGAACACACAGTCATTGCCATTGTACAAAGGTTAGTCTTCTCCAAAGAAATCAAAGAACTTTAGTCCCGAAAGAAGTTAATAACCAAAGACAAGGCAAGCAGATTGTATCGACTCAATCCCTTCCTGGACCACAAGGTCATCCTCAGAGTGGGAGGTAGATTAGAGTATGCAACTTTACATCCACATGTCAAGCATCCAGTTGTCTTACCAAAGACCAGCCATATCACCAAGTTACTGATTGACCACTGTCATCAGCAAGTGAGACATCAAGGGCGTGGCATGACCATAAACGAACTGAGATCTAATGGCATATGGATTCTCGGCTGTAGTCAAGCAGTATCATCGTTTATCTACAACTGTGTCAAATGTAGAAAATTCAGACGTCAAACAGAAGAACAAAGGATGGCAAACCTGCCTAGCGAAAAAATGGAGACAACTCCTCCCTTCACATATTGTGGGATGGATTGTTTCGGCCCGTTCTATATTAAGGAGGGAAGAAGGGAACTAAAATGCTATGGACTGCTGTTCACATGTCTGTGCTCTCGTGCAGTACATATAGAGTTACTTGATGATTTATCAACTGACGCATTCCTCAACTCTCTTCGTGCTTTCATTGCTCTACGTGGAAATGTCCATCAACTTGAATCGGACCAAGGCACCAATTTTGTTGGAGCAAGGCGTGAGTTTTTGGAAGCAGTAAAAGAAATGGACCAAGAATGTCTGAAACAACTAGGCTGCGAGTTTGTCATGAACCCACCCTCTCCCAGCCATATGGGTGGAGCCTGGGAAAGGCAAATCCGAACGATCAGAAGTGTGTTGACTTCCATCCTGGATCAGTCATCCAGAACACTTGACAGTTCATCCTTAAGAACCTATCTATATGAAGTGATGGCAATTATAAACAGTCGACCTATAACAACACACCTACTCAATGATCCTACTGGACCACAGCCACTTACACCCAACCTTCTTTTGACAATGAAGTCGTCAATAATACTGCCTCCACCAGGAGATTTTGTAAAGGAAGACCTTTACCTTCGTAGAAGATGGCGTCGAGTGCAGTACCTGGCTAACGAATTTTGGCAAAGACGGAAAAAGGAATATCTGTTGAGCCTACAACAAAGGCAAAAGTGGCACAAGACAAACAGAAATGCGAAAGTCAATGACATAGTGATCATACAAGATGATACAACACCCAGAAATGATTGGCAGCTGGCTAAGGTTACTGCCGGGCTATTTCTCCTTTGTGCCTATTGGGACCTATTTCTCCTTTGTTTAGCTTGGGAATTATTTAATTGCACTACAAGTAGTACAGCCACATGAGGTGCTGGACTAATAACACGTATTTATTACGCCTGTAAGAAGTGCTAAGAAGTTATATTGTTTTTTTTTGTTTTTTTTTGTTAAAGAGAAACTGTAACCCTCCAAGTTTATTCCTCTTGGGTTAAAGAGGCCAATGAGGTATGTGTTTTATCGTGTTAACTGCTTTGCCATATGTGACCATGTTAATGTATAATTAGCCAATTAACTGTATTTCTTTATGTGTTGAATGTGCCTTTTATTTATTGGTTGTATGTATTTCGTTCATTATGTGTAAACCTACTTTTAGAGGGTTGATTTAAGTTCTATGTATTTCCTTTCGTAGTTCTGACGGCATTGTTGGGACATAAAAGGGATGCAAGGCTAGAATGTACAAGACATACTACAGACTCGTGTCCGAATAAACGTCAGTTAAAATCAAGAACGACTTGAGCCTTTGATTCAACTCGAGGGGAGTAACAAAAACCAAAAAAACATGGTTCCTATAGTTAAACCATGGTCACCACAAATTAACCATGATCTTGCTACACTAACCATAGTTTAACCATGGTATTTGTAGTATAACTATGGTTATACAAATGGTAATCAATGCGCCAAAAAACATGGTTACTACACTTTTACTATAATAAAACCATGGTTAATATATATATGGTTAATATATATATATATATATATATATATTACAATTAGTGGACTATTTAAGGTTAAACAGAGAAAAGGGTTTTAAATTCCAATGGAAAGAGGCAAATTAGAGTCATTTTCATTTGTAATGCCATGGTTTACCCACTAGGTACCTGTATGGCTTTGTACTAAATATACATGTATCTAGAATATTGCAGGTCATACCTGCTTACTTATTTTTAAGTTTTTCATTTGAATAAATATTTAGAAATGATTAAACACTATATTTTTAAATGTGAAATTTAAAAAGTTCATAACTTACATCTTTTCACACAATGAATGCAAGCAAATACTGAATTTAAACCAAATTTAAATGGTGCTAAAAAAAGCATTCAGCTGCATTTTTATCCCTTTATATGTACAGTATATACATATAAATAGATATAGAATCGAGATCGCCACCCCCTCCCCCCAACACAACCCCCCACTCCAAAACAAACAAACAAACAAACAAAAAAATCTCACTCCAAGCTGAACTTAAAAGTTGGCAACCCTGGTTAAATTTGTAAATAGTGTAATATAAATTAAACTGTTTTGACTGTTCGCATTGAAAAATAAATAAATAAATAAATTACACCCCAACATATATGCAATAATAGCAATATTATTACCCATTGTATAACTTAATCATGACGATTAAATTCTCCGTGCCTTTTGCGTCAGCACATTGACGCCAAGAGTTTCTTATAAGTAGGGTGACCACCTGGCAATAGGGCTGTTGCGGGACATAGTTGTGATTTTGCGGGACAATGCGGGACACGTGTGAGACTGATACATTTTCTACTGTTATGCTATGTAAATACTGATTACTTCCGTTGTCATATGCGCTGATGTGTGTTTCTGAGCGCGCACAGGCAAACGAGAGAAAGCGTGTCTTTTTATGAGAGTGAAGAGAATCCACCTGCGAGAGAAGATATTTGTGTTTGCGCATTTTGATGCATTACAATAATGCGCTGCAGACATTTGTCATTAAAACAACGCCATAGAAACCGCCTCAAACGAACTATTAAAATAAGAAGAAAGTCGTGTCTGAAAGCTGCATCGTTTTTTTTTTTTAATTGATTAAAATGAATGGAGAATATCTTGTTTTTCCGTGTGCGCTCGACCATTTTTCGTATAGGTATTTCTAGATCACTTGATGAGGCCCGCAAATCCTTTGTGCAGAAACTATGCTGCCAAAAAAAATAAAATAAACAAAAAGCTTTCTTAAAAGGCAAAAGAACGCATGGACGTTTTCTTAATATGATCATTAAAAACCAACAGACTGATGAAAATGCGGGACATTTTCTCAATATGCGACGTGCGGGACAAGGGGTGAAAATGCTGTGCGGTACAGTGCAAAGCGGGACAGGTGGTCACCCTAATGTTAAGTACTGGAGGACCCTGCACATAGAAAAATGACGCTAAAGGGGTACCCTGAGCGTCCAGAAGTGACGCCAAAGGGGCCCTGCCCAAGCGTCAATATATAGGAGTGAGAACATGTTGCACTGGCAGCTCCATCAAACTTGCTGTAAAACAGGTTAAACTCATTGGCCCTGTCCATATCACCATCTGTTATCTGGCTGTTCCCTATCTGTCGTACACTCCGAGTTGTGTCGAGTAGTGTACGACACTAGGGGTCGCCCTTGAGAGCCCAAACACCTCTGACAGTATTGAGAAAGGCCAATGAAAATTGGGGGTGCAGATTTGCATAGCTGACCACGCCCCGGACATCCGGGTATAAATAGGGCAGCGTGTGCATCTGCTCACTCGTTCTGTTCTTCGGAGCCGAATGCAGCGTCTCTGTGTGAGAAGCGGCAACATTCACCTCTCTCGTCGTTGGATCTACGGCACAGACAGCGGTCTCTCCCTCTCTGACACGGCTCGTGTTGTGAGAGTTCCCCTGGGTGCGTCGACGGCGATCTTCAGGAGAAGACTTTCCTCTAATTGAGCAAATTTTCTCTAAAAGAGCTCCACGGGCGGATTGTGTGTTTCACTATGCCTTTCCGTCCGTGTCCAACTGGTTGCGGATTCTACCTTTCCCCTAACGATCGGCACGATCGCTGTGTTCAGTGCTTGGGGCGTGAGCATGCTGAAGCAGCGTTCGCTGAGGGAGGTTGTCAGAACTGCGAGGACATGCCCTTGGGCACGCTCCGCTCACGAGCCGCGTTCTTTTCGAAGAAGCCGCGGCGCCATTCAACTGCTTCCCGCTCCGGTCCTTCTACTTCCGGGTACGAGGCCGCAGCGATGTGCGTTGAAGAAGAGCGGCAGGGTTTGAACGACGCTTTGCCGGGTACGTCCTCGCAAACCGTTCACCCTGTGTGTCCACCGATGGAGTCTCTGGACGATTTTGAAAGCTCGTCTCAGTATGGGCTGGATCTTTTGTTCGGGGCTCCTGCTGAGGAAAAGGCAGGGTCTGTAGCATCGGAGGGAGAGCCGTCAGAGGCTGACGTCACGGCTGAACTTACCGCTCCGGCGGGAGAGTCTCAGTCTGTGGCAGATGCCGAAATGGCCGCCGCACTAAAACGGGCAGCCAAGGAGATTGGGGTTGTGTGGGTTCCCCCGCCCAGCCCTGAGCCTTCAAGGCTGGATGACTGGTTCCTGGGCAGTGGACGTGACTCCAGGCCACGTTCCTCCCCGGTCCCGTTTTTCCCGGAAGTGCATGAGGAGTTAACGAAGTCGTGGAAAGCCCCTCTGTCGGCTCGTTCACGGCACGCTATCTCCCCGTCCCTCACCACCCTCGATGGCGGTCCAGCGAGGGGGTATACGGAGGGTCCCCAGGTGGAGAGAGCGATTGCGATGCACTTGTGCCCGCAAAACGCCGCCTCCTGGAGGGGCCGCCCGAGACTCCCGTCCAGGGCTTGTAAGTTTTCGTCTGCGCTTGTAGCGAAGGCTTATGCGGCCTCTGGGCAAGCTGCGTCCGCCTTACACGCTATGGCGATTTTGCAGGTCTATCAGGCTAAGGTTCTCAAAGACCTGCACGAGGGTGTTCCTGACCCAGAGCTGTTGCACGAGCTGCGCTCTGCGACCGACTATGCTCTTCGAGCTACGAAGGTTACGGCGCAAGCTCTGGGGAGGGCGATGTCCACTATGGTGGTCCAGGAGCGCCACCTATGGCTAAACCTGGCCGAGATGCGAGACGCCGAGAAAGCTCGCTTTCTTGACGCTCCCATTTCCCAGGCTGGTCTCTTCGGCGAAACCGTGGAAGAATTTGCCCAGCAGTTCTCCACGGTGAAGCAGCAGACGGAGGCCATTAAACACATCCTGCCTCGGCGTGCAGCGAGCGCTGGCCCAGCTCAGCCGACGCAGCAACCTCCGCCTGCCCCCCGCCGAGGAAGACCCCCTACGAGGGTGGCTCAGGGCCCGCAACCTGCCGGTCCTGCAGCCAGACCCGTCCAACGGTCCAGCACTCGTAGGAAGGTGGCACCGCCAGCCCGTCCTCAGGCCACTAAGAACCCACGTCAGGCTTCGAAGCGTTCCTGAGACGGGCAGCCCAGGGAAGGAGGATCATCTGACCTGTCCGGATCCACACTCGACGAGGGGACGAGCGCTGGATTCGGCTTCTACCCGGCTGTCTGCCACTCGGCAGACGGCCACCACATGGTCAATAAAAGAGCAATTTCCTTCTTCTCTGGGCGCAATATACAGCACCTCCGACCCTCTACTCGACGGTCGGATGCTGTTTCCATTATCAGAAACATACGGTCACACAACACCTGTGCCCCCGTATGCTCTGAAACAACAAGCTCGTTCAGACGATCTCCCCTCTCGGGCGGATCTTCTGCACAGCTCTCACGGATCGGACTCCCTGGGCAGAGCAGCCAGTGTGGTTCGGGGCTTCTCACCTCCGGCCACACACTGCTTTCCCAGCGACGGTACCCCCACCCTTGGTGCACCGAATGTAACTCCTCTGAGACCCTTAGCGGAGAACTTTTCGGATTGGTTAAATCTCCCCAATCCTTCCCGCTGGCTCCTCAGGACCATTCGGCTCGGCTATGCCATCCAGTTTGCACGGCGTCCACCCAAGTTCCGTGGTGTTCTCACTACGTCGGTCCAGGGCCCCAACACCGCGGTTCTTCGGGCGGAGATCGCAGTCCTTCTGGCGAAGGGTGCGATAGAAACTGTCCCCTCAGCCGAGATGAAGGAAGGGTTCTACAGCCCCTACTTCATTGTACCCAAGAAGGGTGGTGGTCTCAGACCAATCTTGGATCTGAGGGTCTTGAATCGGGCCCTGCTCAAGCTCCCGTTCAAGATGTTAACCCTCAAGCACATTCTCACGTATGTCAGAGTTCAAGATTGGTTTGTGGCCATAGACCTGAAGGACGCGTACTTTCATGTCTCAATCCTCCCAAGACACAGGCCGTTCTTGCGGTTTGCCTTCGAAGGACGGGCATATCAGTACAAGGTTCTTCCCTTCGGCCTCTCCCTGTCGCCCCGGGTCTTTACGAAGGTAGCGGAGGCCGCCCTTTCCCCCCCTCAGGGAAATGGGCATACGCATTCTCAATTATCTCGACGACTGGCTGATCCTAGCTCACTCGTGGGATTTGGTTTGCGTACACAGGGACATGGTTCTCAACCATTTGGCTCAGTTGGGACTTCGGGTCAACTGGGAAAAGAGCAAACTCTCCCCGGCACAGAGGATCTCTTTTCTCAGTGTAGAGCTGGACTCGGTCAGTATGTCTGCGCGTCTCTCCCCGGAGCGTGCACAGTCAGTTCTGAGGTGTGTGGCAACACTCAGATGCGGGTCAGCGGTCCCCCTAAAACAGGTTCAGAGGCTCCTAGGGCACATGGCATCCTCAGCCGCGGTCACGCCACTGGGTTTGATGCACATGAGACCGCTGCAGCACTGGCTTCATACTCGAGTCCCCAGGTGGGCGTGGCATCGAGGCACATTTCGAGTAAACATCACACCATCGTGTCGCCAGACACTCAGCCCTTGGACAGACATTATGTTCCTACGGTCAGGAGTTCCCCTGGAACAGGTGTCCAGACGCATCGTTGTCACCACAGATGCTTCCAAGACAGGCTGGGGTGCCACCTGCAACGGGCAGGCAGCTTCCGGGGTCTGGACAGGCCCCCGACTGTTTTGGCACATAAATTGTCTGGAGTTGTTGGCAGTGCTCCTGGCCCTGAGGAGGTTCCGACCTATGATTCAGGGCAAGCACGTGTTGGTCAGGTCCGACAACACTGCGACTGTGGCCTACATCAACCACCAGGGCGGTGTACGCTCCTTTCGCATGTCACAACTAGCCCGCCACCTGTTGCTCTGGAGTCAACGCAGACTCAAGTCTTTACGAGCCACTCACATTCCGGGCGAAGCCAATCGCATGGCCGATTCCCTGTCACGACAGGTTTCGCTCGGAGGCGAGTGGAGGCTCCACCCCCAGTCGGTCCAACTGATTTGGGATCGATTCGGCCAGGCACAAGTAGACCTCTTTGCCTCACCAGAATCCACCCACTGCCAGTTATGGTACGGGCTAACCGAGGCCCCCCTCGGTATAGACGCACTGGCACACAGTTGGCCGAGGGGCCGGCTCAAGTATGCGTTTCCCCCAGTGAGCCTCATCGCACAAACCTTGTGCAAAGTCAGGGAGGACAAGGAACAGATTCTCTTGGTAGCCCCCTTCTGGCCCAACAGAACCTGGTTCTCGGACCTGGTGCTCCTGGCATCAGCCCCTCCCTGGCGCATTCCTCTGAGGAAGGACCTCCTTTCTCAGGGGAAGGGCACAATTTGGCACCCGCGCCCCGATCTTTGGAACCTCCACCTTTTGTCCCTGGACGCGACCAGGAGGACTTCAGAGACCTTTCACCTTCAGTGGTAAACACACTTCTACAGGCAAGAGCCCCCTCTACCAGACGGCTGTATGACCTAAAATGGCGCATCTTTGTTAACTGGTGTTCTTCTCACGGGAAGGACCCACGGAGCTGTGGCATCAAATCAGTGTTATCCTTCCTTCAAGAAGGCCTGGACAGGCACCTATCTGCCTCAACACTCAAGGTTCATGTCGCAGCTATAGCAGCTAACCATGACTTGGTGGGGGGCAGATCGGTGGGGAAACACGATTTGATAATCAGGTTTCTTAGAGGAGCCCGGAGGCTGAACGCTCCTCGGTCGCATCTCATCCCCTCTTGGGATCTTGCTGAGGTTCTCCAAGGTCTACAACAAGATCCGTTCAAGCCCCTTCAGTCAGTCGAACTCGATGCTCTCTCCTTCAAGACGGCTCTTTTGACTGCGCTCACTTCCATCAAAAGAGTGGGAGACCTCCAAGCCCTCTCCGTGAACAGTCCGTGCCTGGAATTCGGACCAGCGGATTCTCACGTTGTCTTGAGACCCCGGCCTGGATATGTGCCCAAGGTCCCCACCACTCCTTTCAGAGATCAGGTAGTGACCTTGCAAGCTCTCTCTTCCCAGGAAGATGACCCCAACCTGACCTTGTTATGCCCAGTCCATGCCCTGCGCATCTACATGGAACGAACGCAGCCCTTCAGACGTTCGGAGCAGCTCTTTGTTTGTTACGGAGGACAGCAGAAGGGGAAAGCTGTCTCCAAGCAGAGGATCTCCCATTGGCTGGTAAACGCGATCCGTATGGCCTACCTGGCCAGAGGCCTACCCTGCCCTCTGGAGGTAAGAGCCCACTCAACCAGGGGCATCGCTGCCTCAGCAGCCCTGGCGAATGGGGCCTCATTAACAGACATCTGTAGAGCTGCAGGTTGGGCTACACCTAACACATTTGCCAGATTTTATAATTTGCGCACAGAACCAGTGTCAGCTAGAGTCTTGATTGCTAACTCTTGACTCAGCACACTGGTTGGTGTAGAGCTTGCATAAAGCGCTTCCCCTAATGGTGATTACGCTTCTGAGTTTCAGTAGGTTTCCTGATGCGAACCCTGGACACCATCTCCATCTTTGGCACTTCTGCACATGGCGGAGTTTAGCGGAGAAACTCGCTATGGAATCCCTTCACAAGGTATGACTTCCCTTATTTTGATTGGATTGTGCCCCATATGTAGTGGCCCCTTATGTGGCCCCATATGTGTATTTCCACCTATAACTCTTGTGGTGCGGTGTTTTCCCCTGAGAACAGGTTCTCTAGGATCTGAGTCTGGCTGTCTTCCCGGGTGTGAGACCCACCTCAGGTCCCATGTCTAACTATGTCACTTAAACCCCCAGTGTCGGGCAGGTTGTGAACTCCGTAATGTCTTTCCTTCGGGAGCAGGCATTTTCCCAACGATCTCAAAACACTCAGCCGCCCTTGAGGGAGGCCCGGCTGCAGGACCCCGTTGTACAGGTCAGTCCTTGGACGTTGGATGGTCACGGAGGAGGTGAGCTGCACTTACATTACACGTTGCCCTGTTACTTCTGCACTTGTCTCTCGTGACGCGGTCAGACATGTGGCGTGTTTTTACGGGGACCCCTAGTGTCGTACACTACTCGACACAACTCGGAGTGTACGACAGATAGGGAACGTCTCGGTTACGTATGGTAACCCTCGTTCCCTGATGGAGGGAACGGAGACATTGTGTCTCCCATGCCACATCTCTGGTCCGCCTCTGAGTGAGCTGAGACGCTCGGCTCCTCAGAATCAGAACGAGTGAGCAGATGCACACGCTGCCCTATTTATACCCGGATGTCCGGGGCGTGGTCAGCTATGCAAATCTGCACACCCAATTTTCATTGGCCTTTCTCAATACTGTCAGAGGTGTTTGGGCTCTCAAGGGCGACCCCTAGTGTCGTACACTACTCGACACAACGTCTCCGTTCCCTCCATCAGGGAACGAGGGTTACTATACGTAACCGAGACGTTCTTCTTATAGCCAGTGATATTTCTCATGCCTTTCATCACTTATTTCATGTTATCTTGCTGCAACTTCTTCTCCACTCTCTTTTTATAGTCTTTTTGGGTCTGCTTTAAACTCCTCTTCAGTTCATGTTGAACACACTTCTTCTCCCTGTCACCTTCTCTGAATGCCTGCTTTTTCTGATTAAGCAGTTTTAGGAAATTATTAGGAAAACAGTGTACCGTCCTTACTGGCATGACAGTGTCCCAACAAAAATTAACATAATCTGTAACAATGCCAACCATCCGATCAATATCTATGTCCCCACTGTTTTCCTGTGGCTCCAACAGCACATTCCACTCAGTGATTTCAAAACAGTCTTTGGGTGATTCATTGGAGTGGCCTCCCGTGTCCACTTTTTTTCTCAAACTTGCCTTACACAGGGTTTGTACGTAGGCTGTAGAAAGACCAGATTATGATCTGATTTCTCAAGTGGAGGTAGGGCTATAGCACTATAAGCCTCCTGATATTTACATACAACCGATCTAATATCTTATTTTCCCTTGTGAGGCAGTGGACATACTGTAAAAAGCCAGTCAAGTGGAAGGTAAGGGTTACATGGTTAAAATCCCCTGAAATTGCGATAACTGCCTCTGGATTTCGAGTCTGAATTCTCTCAACAGTTTCATGAATGACGTCACACACCGCTGCTGTCACTGCACGATTTTTAAAAATCGATGCATTTCAGAAAGGCGGGGCAGAGAGGAGCAATAATAATGTAAAATATGTGGAAAATAATGTTTTTTTTTCTTTTTTTTTTTTTACCTTAAACTGTGTAAACACACTGCATTACATCAAACACACAAAATAATGTTCTTTTTAGCAACATCATATGACCCCTTTAAAAGCTTATTTTTATGACCAAAGCTCTGTTGTTTTAAAAACACAATTCAATGCAGTACAATGACAACTGAGAGATGAACAAATAAATATTCTTAAAAGATTGATGGTCATATTTGATACTCACATTTTAATGTGATTGATCTAAATTATATACTGTATAGATAAACAAGTAAATCTGTAAGTTGTTTCAGTCATTTTATTCCATGATTACTTTATAAAAATAAGTAAAGATTTTATAGCAAAAAGACACATTTTCACAATTATAATAAAAGACTATTTGCTTGCTAAAAAAGCCTTATAAATTTGCATATCGAATATGTTACAGTGAACTTGACTGCAATGCATATCCAACAGATCAGACAAAATAACGGCACATTGAAGTTTGCTTGTAATAATGCTTATTTAACATTATCAGGCTATTAAAATTCATTAAGCAAAACATCACAGAATCCACAATCTGTTCAGCTTACAGCAAGTATACAAGTGAAGAAATTATTTTTTGTTTCTGATTACTATCTTTACATATTTATTTACACATAAATCTGAACTTACCATAAAACAAACACAAAGGCAACTGGAAATTCCAGTCCATTTTTGCATCAAGGGACAAACAGAGGTGGAGAGGGTGAACAAAAGAGACTGATACTTGTTGAGTCGCAAGTTTGAGTGAAGAATCTTAGGTGGGAGTGGGAATGAAATTAAATTGAAATAGAGCATGTGACTTAAGAGGAACTACCACAGAGGAAACAAGATTCTTCCCACAAATCCTCTTTTACCTCAGTTCTTTTTATTTAACCATTAATGTGACTAAAAATAAATGACAGATAATGTTTAGAATTTCAGAAGTACTATTTTGTGAATATTGAAAAACCAATAGCAATGACATTAAAAAGGTGAATTAGAAATTAATGTCAACCCAACTCTGATAAACAACTCAACTAAAAAGTTGTGTTGTTTACAAGAGTTTCAAATGGATCATAACCTACAATTGGAGTGTATATATATATATATATATATATATATATTTTCATAACCATTGCTCCAGTTCCTGACCATCTGATTGAAATGCTTATACACAAAAAAAAAAAAGTAGGATTTTTAAATTTTTAAATTTTTAAATGCAAAGAAACAGCAACACATTGAATTCAACTAAAACTTTGAAGTAGAAATTTTTTCTTGTAAAAAATAATCTCCACACCCCTCCCCAAAAAAATTAATTTACAACTTCGTGAAACAAATCATTTTACTCTGTATTATTACGATTGATGGAAAAAAGGCTCCTGACTCAGAGAAATGTTTTGAAAACCCCATAGTGAATAATAGCAGCCTGTTGAATCAAACCAAATGGCAAGCCGTTTTAACATTTAATCTAGAAAACATAATGGTATCTATTTTCATTCTTCTAGTATTTATTTATTTATTTGTTTATTTATTTATTTTTGCTATACTAGTATCTATTCCAACTAGTATTTATTGGCTAACTAATGTTTTTTCTTTAGGTACTAGTATCTTTTTTTTTTTTTTTTTTAAGATATAGCACTTATTCATTAAATACATAGTTTGTATTTATTAGTTTTTACTTATTTCAGTAGCTATTCTGTTGTTACTAGTAAACCATTGCAAATTGTGCCATTCACTGCTACGAGGATCTGTCATTCAGATATCAACTGTTCAGTTCTGGCTAGTATGTATTCAAAATGTGACTAATATCCTTTTGAATAGTACTTGTGAACATTAATTAGTTAATAGTATATATTTATTAAATACAACAATTTTTTAATTAGATTCCACTACCTATTTAATAGACAGTTGTAGTTATTCATTAGACACTGATACCTGATACCTTAGTAGTATCCAATGAATAAGTACTTAAGTTATATACTATAATAAGTACTTTATACTGAGATACTGAGTGAATGCTCCTGACACATATACGTCCATCAAATACTTTTACTTCAAACTCGCTAAATTCCAGCCTCAGCCCAATCAGAAGTACCAGTACTTACATAGAAACCTATACAAAGTAGCCAGAAAGAAATGCTCATTTTAAAGAAATATGTCAGATGGATTTAGAGGCTTTTGCATCCGAACTCTTAATAAATAAATATATATATATATATATATATATGTGTGTGTGTGTGTGTGTATATATATATATATATATATATATAGATACACATCAATGAGGACTTAGACTTGAATACATATAGACTCATGGGGACTTGTGTCACAGTGGGAGCCTAAATTGAGGGTACAAAAGCTTATAAATAATACAGAATGAGTTTTCTGAGAAAGTAAAAATGACGGGTAAGTTTAGGTGTAGGATTGGTGTAGGCCTGTAGAAAATATGGTTTGTACAGTATAAAAACCATTACGCCTATGGAGAATGAATACAAGGATAGCTGACCAGACGTGTGTGTAAAATATTTAATATTTGCCACTAGTATTTAATAAGCATTATGTATTATCTATTTATTTGGTACTAGTATCTAATAAATGGGTACCAGTGTCTAATAAATAAGAGCTAGTATGAATAAGTACTAGTAACCTATCTTTTAAATAGCTAGTAGCTAGACTAGTAGCTGGAGAGCAAGCACTAGTAGCTACAATAGATAGTAGTAGGTAAAAAAAAAATAGTACTAGTAGCATGAAAATACATTTTAAGGGTTAAATGTTAAATGGCTTGCCATATGTTGGAGGGAAAGTGTGATTCTGAATCATCTGAACAACACACAGAATATATATAAATACACACAGCATTACACATATAAAATACAGAAGCACCACTGAAATAACTCTAAACACACACAAAAACTTATGCACACTCCCAAATGCACTAAACTGTAAATATTAGTCATCAGCAAATGACAGTGAATGAAACTGGTAAAGCTGTTAGAAGAGTTTAAAAAGAATAATAATAAAAAATAAATAACTTAATAAATAAAAATATGGCAACTTTTTCCTAATTTTGATATCCTTTTAAATCTTGTTTCCATCATCCTATGATATGTGCAGTATGTCATACATGAATCTATTAGCAAGAGCACTTTTCTTCCCTTTGTCATCAAAGCAGAAGTTGCATCGTATGACTTAAGCACAGTCTGGAGGACAGTTGTGCTTCGCCACCTTATAAGGCAGCTGTGTAATTGATGTGTCCCTTGAATCTGACACCTCAGCTGCACAACCATCCCTCAACACAGAATATTCTGACTCACTTTCAAACTCAAATGTTAATTTCCTACACAAATGAAGGTATGCATATAAAGAAAAATGGCACAATTATAATGCATATGGACAAAGTATTTCATAGTTGCTTTTATTTATCCTTTATTTATCCTCCTTACCTAAACATATAATGCAGACTATCTGCAAATAATAAGAACCTTTAGCAAAATAAGCAATATCTCTCTATTAAGCAGAAAGAAAACATTTTTAAATGCACCCCGAAGAAGCAAGTTGAGAAATCTTTGAAAGGCAATAAATACTTCTATTTTGGTAACTCATAAACTCATTGACAAGATAACGATGATGAGTAATGATATGAAAATTTAATTCTCATACAGGCTAAAATATTTCATTCTGAGGTGATAAATTCTGGTTTCATTCTCAAGCACAGAAAACACATAACATCTCATAACAGAATGAATGCAGATTGTTGATGCATGTTTGGCTGTTCTCCTGCATCCACCTGTGCCTCCTGCAGCATCTGGTTGTACTGGATTTTGAAGAACCTGAGCTCTTTATGCATTTATTAGAATAGAATAGAATAGAATAGAAAAGAATCATCCTTGCTCGTCTGCTGGTGGGGGTCAATGCTGGGGTTAGCATGAATGTCCAGCCCATGTACTTTGAAGAGAGTGCACCTAACCTGCAAACAAGCCTGTGCTGGCCCTTTATGGGCCCACTTAGGGCTAGCCTAAAGGCCCCCAGCAGTTGGCCCCTTACCGCTGTGCATTCACCACATAACTAACATAATAAAATAACGGACAAAAACGTAGTTATTTTCATCTTTTACAAACAAAACTGGCACTGAAAAAAGCAGCAATGATACCTTTTAATGCTGACAAGCACGTAGGCCTAATAAGCATAGTATGTGGCAGGAAAACATTTGCACACTAGTGTTCCAATACGCCACAAAACTACTCTCCTAGTATTTTATTTTATTTTATTGTCATGACATTGTTATGTGATATTTTGATGCTGAAATAGTTTCCAAGTCACATCTCGTGAGCCAGATTTGAGAATCATTGCCCTATATGAAACAACGGGTTCTGAAAAAAACTCTCTTTAGGTTTGAGCAATTCCAGTTCAACTGAGTGGCTAAAGAATGGCCAGTTATGATCTTTATCATTTAACATGTAAATTGAGGCCTGTAGAGTTTGTGGTGAAGTTCTTGGGTTGTCTGCCATTTCTCTGAGCATTACACGGTCTGATCTTGGGTTGAATTTGCAGGGACGTCCACTCCTGGGAGGATTGTTGACTGTTTCGAATGTCTTCCTCACTGTAGAATGATGGGCTTCAAATTGTTTGGAAGTGGTTGTGCTACTCTTCCCAGATTGATGACAGCAACAATTTCCTCTCAAAGGTCATTGCTGATGTCTTTCCTCGTTGGCATTGTGTCAACAAACACCTGAAGGCTCCTGATCAGTAAAATGCCAAAACTTCTGTTTTAATAGAGGTGCTCACCTATTAACAGAAGGAGGCAGACAGGTAAATAGTAAAGACAGTTTATTTAGCAGAGGCACGGTGTGCAGTATTAAACTTAGCTGGATATTGGAAATGTGTCTTTTGCAAAGGAGGTTATTGGAGGCAGACGAAGGGTAGGCAGATCGCTGATGAAAGACGAATTCCCGGTCTAGGGATAGTATCCGGTAGGGAGTCTGTAGAGTTCATTAGAACGAGACCAGACAAGAGATAGCATGAGAGGAGACTCTTTATAGTGATTGCTGATGAGGTGGTGCAGGAGCCGTGAATCAGAATTCTGGGGAGAGGGAGCGAGAGGGTGGAGCGTGCTGATCCGGTGACGATGGGTTATAGTTGGTCTGCGATTCTGTGACAAAGGCATTTGATTAGCAGTACCTAACTGCTACGTACCCTCTTTTTGAGTGAATTCGCTGACGTGCACTGCTTTCACTTCTCATATCAAATAGTTTCACTCACATTTCCTGGTGTTTGCAGAATTAGATGTTCTAGTAGTTGTTAAAAGTATGAAAAGTGAAGCCTTTATACAGTTTTTTTTTTCCCCACCCAAAACAGTCAAGTACAAACTTAACCCTCAGCTGATTCTAAAGTTTTCATTGGTCATAAAATACTTATTTTTTGCTGTTTTGTTTGCTAAGTGCACTGAAAATACACAATGTAAACTTCCCTGTTTTAGTCATAACAGAACTCGGGGTGTCAGTGGTTGTAGTTGTTTCTCATCCATTTAAAGCATCAGTACATTTAAACGTGCAGCAGGTCCTTTTATTTAATTATGACATTACAGAGTTTGTTAACGGAAAGCTTATGATTATCATACAAGCATAACTTATTAAAATAGTTGGTTCTGGAAGGCAGTTTCAGTTGCAAGTAAAGCCACATTTAAATATTTAAAACACCACTATTGTGGCTGATCTAAAAGGGTTGGTTATTTTTGTTTATTTGTCTATTGTGTGATTGGCCCCTCTTCAGGGCTTTGTTCTGCATTCTCTAGCATCTGCTTGTACTGGCTTTTAAAGAAACCAGCCTGAAAAAAAAAACAAAAAACAAAAAAAACATATGCATTACAACACAGAAAAAAAGAAACTCGAGATGAAACGTCTGAATCTGAACATCCAGTATACACACCTTATAGAGGGCCGCTGTGATGAGAGCCAGTAGCAGCAGTCCTCCTATTACACCTCCAGCGATCTCTTTAGTCAGATTCACCTCCTCATACACCTCCACTTGAGTATTAATCTACATACACACATACTGTACATTAATACAATATTACCTCTGACAATCCATCTTCTCTTTTAGACATAATATCAATATGGGTTACATTGTGGTTCTATTGGTATACATGTATTGGAAAATCTAAGCTCTAACATATCAACATTTACATTGAATATTATAATCATACCTTTTTAGGTTTCAATTTTATTCTTCTTCAAATTTTGTTTAGATTTTATAATATTTCTGGTTAATTTGTAAAGAAAATGCATTACCTGAACAGATGGTGCAGTTTGTTGAGAGTCAGAGGAAAAGAAAACATATTTGCTCTTGTCATAATCCAGAGATGCTGAACTGACCAGCTGAAAAACAGCAGCTCTGAGTCCAGTCTAAAAGAGACAGATCATGACATTTAAAAATGATGAAATGATGACAAAAAATATGAATATATGGTGAAATGAATTTGCTTTAAAAGTCATAAACCTGCTCAATCCATCCAGAGCTCACATTG
Source organism: Labeo catla (assembly GCA_012976165.1). Classification (NCBI taxonomy): domain Eukaryota; kingdom Metazoa; phylum Chordata; class Actinopteri; order Cypriniformes; family Cyprinidae; genus Labeo; species Labeo catla. The sequence goes on along the minus strand of VONZ01001310.1, from coordinate 127,557 downwards.
CCAGTTATATTATAAAATTTCCTTTCATTCTTTATGAGAGTGTCGTCACAGCTGAACTCGGCACACGCCGCCACAGAGCAGTTCTGACACACACACACATCCAGAGAGACGGTCAGTGGGGTCAATGCACAGAGACAATAAAACATCATATTTTATGGACTTGTTTATGTTAGATTAGGAAATGAAACTAAATCACTCACCACCACACGATCCTTTTTAATTACTTCAACAAAATCAGTTATGACAGGCCGCAAATCCCTCTGTTTCACACAGTCTGGAATCTAAAAGCACATACATTAGTGGCTGGTTGTTTTCATTTTAATGACTGTGAATCAATATGGCCTTTTTCTAACACAATCATGCTTACCTCTATGTTTTTATTAGTCCAGATTGATTTATCTCCCAACATCACTGGTACTCTGATGAAAACTTTGAAACTTAGCTCTCTAAAGTCATTTTCAACCTGAAAGAGACCATTTTTTGCCATGAAGAGACATTGTACTCTAGTTTTAGATGAGATAATGTTTATTTAATTCAAGTTTGTGTTCATGAAAGTGTGTGAATTTCATTTCAGTACCTTTAGTATCTGTTTGACTGGTTTATCAATATCATTTTTCTGTGCAGTAAAATTAATGTGGAGGGTTGAATCTTCATGTCTTATTTAAAATAAAAGGGAAAATGTGTCAGTTATTTAATATTTTGTGTGTGTACTGGTCAAAAGTTTGGAATCCTTATGTTTCTCTCTCTCTCTTTATTTTTTTATTTTATTTTGTTTATTTATTTTTTGTTTGTTTCCTTAAGGCTGCAATTACTTGGTAAACCATGCAGTAAAATAGAAATACAGTATGAAACATATTATGAAGATCACAGAACTGCAAGTTATTTCTGTAAATGCCTCTATAACTGTTCAAAAATGCTAAATAAATGTTGGATTTCCTTTACATTAATTCCACAAGTTGTCTAATGAGATTTATCAGTTTAAAGAATATTTAGCTCGGCCAATTATCTTCTTAACTACAGTGTAATACTGTTCAACAGGGGTGCTCAACCCTGGTCCTGGAGATCGACCTTCCTGCAGAAGTCAGCTCCAACCCTGATCAAACATGCTTGAACCAGCTAATTAGGATCTGAAGGACCACTTGATAATTACAGACAAGTGTGTTTGATTAGGGTTGGAACTAAACTCTGCAGGAAGCTCGATCTCCAGGAACAGTGTTGGGCACCCCTGCTGTACAACATTTATTTTTTCATTTTAAGTCAAACAAAATATAACCCTGACTAAATTCATCATTAAATTCCAGTTAGTTTTGCTTTAGAATCCCACATTTAACTTTGAACATCAAGTGGAAACGTAACATCCTTACCAAAATCTGAGTGCTGAAATGAATCTAGCTGAGAAAGTCTGTTATAGAGGACCAGAGCACTAACCTTATTAAGGCAATATAGATGGCATATTTTACACCAATGCTTTTCTCTTTGAATAATTCACTGGTTTGAGAGTGTTGGTCATTCCCACTGTAAGTGATGGAGTGTTTTGTTTAGTAGTAGTATTTCCACTGATCAGTTTCTCATATGTGAACAGCTACTGAATGATGCAGATGAAGGTGATATCTACCAAATAGGTCATACCTGTTGATTCTGGCAGTAAATGTGACCTTTTGTTCGAAGGTGCTTTCTTTGTTGATGCTGTATGTAATATGAAACACAGCCTAGAAGTGGATGCAAAGAAAATGAGGAGTGCTAAAAAAAAAAAAAAATGCACAGAACAGTTTTAAAAGTGACCTCACCTGAGAGTTTCCCTTGAGGATGGGTTTGCTGATGTGGCAGGTGGTCTCTCCAAATGAACCTTTTTGCTCACTGTCAAGAGATTCACACTCCACTCTGCCCTGCTCAGACAGAAAATTATGCATAAACATTCATTCAGTAGCAATAATTGTCATGTCAATTGCTATTCAAACCAAGGATGATAACTATCATGATATACTATAACCCTATGATAATTGTGAGAATAAGTCCACACCAAAACAATAACAGTAACAACACAGAGGAACAATATCATTGGAATCGATTACAGAATGATTTTTTTTTCTCCAGCTGATGAATGATAAAAACATTGACAGCCAATCAGAATCAATCCTACTTCAAAGATCAGCAGACAACAAGACAACAGTGTGCACTTATAATAAACAGAACGTCATTGTGAAATGGTGTGGACGTTAAAATAGTTAATCGTTTTTGGTGTCTTCATTAAAATCGTATTTTACCTGTTTAGATATGATTCTCCTGTAGGAAAGTCCAAAGGGGTAGCTGAGGATGAAGCGTGTGTTGTATGAGTTTTCTCCTCTGTTCTCTACAAACACTGTCACATTGATCTCCTGCATGATGCCAACCTCTATATTTGTAGATCTGGATCACAGAAACAAAAGAGAAAAAAATTCACTTGGAATGAACAAGGTTGATTCCATAATTTGACATTGTTGTATGAAGCCCCTAAAGGAACACTGATTGTAAAATAATAATAATAATTATTATTATAATAAAAAAAATAAATAAATAATAAAAAAAAACTGTCAAGACTTTTGCATTCTCTTGCAAAACTTTTGGAAAACTGCTAAATTTCTTGGTGGAACACAATACTTTTGGAAGATAAAACAAATGTTTTTTCACCGTCTGTTTTTCACAAATGTTTTTAATCCAGGGGGCAAGGCATATGGGTAATTCCACAAGACAGGCAATAAATCCAGGAAAGGCAGAGAAACAGACAGGACGAGCTAAACCAGGCTGGGATCAAGACACTGATTAAACAGATATGATTAGCAAACAAGGACAGGAACAAACAGAACTTAACTAGTTATGTTGCTATCACTGGAGGAGCAATAACTGCAAACAATACTCTGCAATCCGAAGGAGGAAGTCCCTGGCTTATAAAGTGTGTTTGGTTGCAGCTGTGTGTGTGTAATCAGTAATGGATGATGGCTAATATAGTTTGCAGTGACATGCCACAGTCTGTGTAATGGGAGAGTCAATGTAATGGAAGGGCGACTTCTGGTGGCACTCAGATGGAAGGCCACGGACAGTATTCATGACATAAACATAAATATTTGCTCACCCAGAGAAATTGAAATCCATTCTGAGGTCATCAACACAAATTTCATCACTTCCACAATTTATCTCGAAGTCCAGCTGTAGAATGAAGATATTAAGATATTTGGAACATGATCAAAAAATATTACATCACAAACATTCTTAAATCACATATTACACTAGATAGGCTATATAGAAGTTCATACGTTTAGACATAAAGTGCTGCTTGAAAATTTTACAATTGCCTATATTTCTGCATAAATGTGACCCAAAACAGAATTGCAGACGTCCTGAAAGTAGACAAAGAGGATCCATTCAAACAAATGAGACCAAAAAAAAATTATTTGTCATATATTTATTGGAAAATAAATAAATAAATAAAGAAGAAGCTGCTCCAGTGTTACATATTTGTGCACTGCAAAAGTATGTGAAATTAACAGGATTAGCTGTTAATTTGAAGGTGAATTTAGAGTCCATCTTTTCAGAGCTGCATTAATTCAGTGGAATGACCTCCAGGTGTCAGTGTGTGGCCTGTTTTTATTTAAAGAACAGGGATCTGTCAAAGTCTGATCATGTTTGTGGAAGAGAATAATGGCACAAACAAAGGAGAAAAAAAGTTGCTCTTGCTCGTCAGGCTGGAAAAGGTTACAAAATCATCTGGGCCAGGATGGCTTGCCATCATTGATAGAACAATACATTTTGAATGATAAAAATGGGCTGATAATGCAGCAAGACACCACCCCAAGCACACAAGTTGTTTTACCAAAGGTAAAAGGTTAAAGAAGAAGAACAACAACAACAACAAAAAAAAAACATACAGGTAACATACAATAAATAGTGGTGAGCTGTCCTTTAACATTACATCTGAAAAATGTGACGTTGCTTTGAAATGAGTTTGCTTTCTCTTACATTGTGGTCTGTTGTGGTTTTTATTCCCGGCAGCAGTATTGGCCTTATGTTTTGGAATGTGGCAGATGGTAGACCCTCAAAAGTGAATGTTAACTGATTGGACAACGGGTTCAGAGCATCTTCTGAGAAACCCTGATAGGATACATATAGGATATTCATGTACCATTAAATCATGATTTTCAGTTTGTGTTGGCACATTGTTGTACATTATTCCCATTCAAAATCAATATTTCATATAGCCAGAATAACAGACTCTGATATTTAAAAATTATGAGTAAATGTTTCAGACTTACGTCTATAGAGAAAGGATGGCTATTGCAAGTTTCTTTCATGTTCATGTTCATCATGGAATTTTGGAAGCGGTTTTTGGGTGTGAAATATGCACGATATTTCTGACGCTTGGCATCCAGTGTTATGGTGTAATTAATATTTGCTGTTAAGCCTAGATAAGAAACATAAAATGTATCACAAATACAGTAAAAACAATAATTTTGTGACATATTACAAATTTAAAAATAAAGTGGACTTCATATAATGTGATTTATTATCACATTACATGAAGTTCACTTCAAATTATTTTTTAATAATAATAATAATAATTATTATTATTATTATTATTATTATTATTATTTATAAATAAATAAATATAATACAGACCCCCAAATTTTAGTCATATCTGTTGCTGTCTCTGATAATTTTATGTCTACTTACATGAATTCACTCTCAAAATGAATAAAACTTGTGTTTAAATCTTAAGTCTGTGCCACTAGTTACGCCAACATAAGTCTGTTTTTTTTTTTTTTTTTCCAGAAAAGTTTCCTGAACACACCCCCTTAATGCCATTGGCTGGTCCAACCAATAGTTCTGCCCCCAAATTCACACCATTGTTGAGCCAATGGTGCTGACTTGGAATTATCATGTATATATTTTGGTACACAGTAGCAAGTAAACTTATAGTTGTATCTGTGGTTTAAACTGGCATAGGAGAAACTATCTGCACATTAAAAACTTTACACACTTTACAGCATCAAAGAATATTTCTAGATAAACCTCTTATGCTGTGATTGTATGGTCGCATGGTGAAGCACACTGTCATGGTGTTTTTCAGTGACTGGTCTGTTCCACTGGTTGGTATTTTGGATGGGTTGTAAGTTACTTTGGTTTCCAAATATACGATGGGTCTGGACCTGAATGATTGACATATAACGTATATGAATGATCATGACTGAATCTGTGTTTTTCTATATATTTACAGTTCTTTATAAAACAAAACACACCTGAGAAGCAGAACTGCTCCCATGGAGCCAACAGCAATGTCAGGAAGGTTGTCTGCACTCTGATCTGGAGAGGACTGACTCAACGAAATCCCAAAGAACCGCAAACCTGGTTGCACAGATAACCCAGCAATCCTCTGTCATCACATACAGTGAAGGAAAGAGGGAGAATGAGACAAAGAGGATTTCAGGATGGAAGGTCAGTTATAAGACAATTATAAAGGCACTGACCACAAACAGTGGTCAACAGGATATTTTTGTTGGTGTGTTTTGACAATGAACACTTGGAATATTGCTCTGCAATTATTGATAAAATCATTTCCAGTACATTAAAGTTTTTTATAATTATTAATAATTGTTAATTATCTGTTTTTTTTTCTTACAACAACTTATCCTTGACATACTGGTTGTGCTTGATGAATGTAATCAAATCTATAATCAGTTTAAAAATTAAGAACACTTTTTTAGCTTTTTTTCAAGTATTAAAAGGTAAAATATCTAATAGTTCTCACAAAAAACAAACAAAAAACATAATATTTGTGTGTCTAAAGCTTTAAAAGTAAGCAACAGAACATGTTTTTATCCTATTTTTGAAAAGTATCAAAACAGCAGGTTTAACTGTTAATTTGTCTTTTTTATTATTAACTCTTTTCCCACCCATCGCACCTGTGAGTATGTGGGATTTATTTCATATGGTCCTCCATTGAAGATGTAAATGCTGCCCTGTCCGTCTTCCTCTAAAGGAGCTCCAATCAGCACATCCATGTAACCATCACCATTCAGATCTGCTGGACTGGCCAAAGACGAGCCAAACCGACCCCTTTGACCTGCCATTCCCACCAGCACCGTATCCGAAAAAACGAAGGACGACTATGAAGACAGACCAGAGAGAAGTAAACAAACAAGCAAATCAAAACTTAAATCAGAACAGATTTTCAAAGTGATCTAAAACATTTAATCTCCATCACTTACCCTGCTGTTGAAAGTGTAAACAAACACTTTGCCTTCCCGGTCAGGCTCTATGTATGTTGGTGCTGATACCAACAGGAGGTCTGTTCTAGTGTCACTGTTCAAATCCACCACACAAAGCTCAGCTCCAAAATATGAGCCAATCTGAGGCTGATAAAAGGGAAAGGGAAGCTATATAGTTTAACACACAGTCTAGTTTGAGCTTACTTTCACTTGTTTGTGCGATATGCTAATATTTTACACAAATATAAGATTTATAACCTTAGGAGGATCCAGTTCCTGTAATTTGCTTGGAATATCAATTCTTGAAACAGTTACTTGTCCCTTATGCTTGTGTCTTGGTGCTCCCATGACTGCATACTTTGTTCCAGACATTGTCGCTATTGCCAAGGAATAACCTGTAAACAAAATAGACTTTAGAAAATATCCTGAGGCATCTGACTGATTTATTTTGATTTACACAGTCAAAAAAAGAAATCTTACCTAAATAACTCTCATGCTCACTTCCAGCTTGAAATGCATTTAACTGATTATTTTGTGTGTACAGCTGATATCCACCCTTCCACTGGAAAGCTCCCACTGCAGTCATTATTATGTCTGTCTGAGTGCATAATTTTATAGGAATGATAAGCTGCTTGTATTACAAGTTCTGTTTAGGGCTTTTAACACTTGAAATATTATCCATTGGTCATTCTAAATAAATTTCTGGTTATCTTACTTCATGCGTTTCAGTTAACAATTAATCCTGTGTATTTATCAACTGACGAATAAATGTAATAAACAAGAGAATAAAAAAAGAATTTCCATGTTCTTCCCATAAAAATATGTTTTATCATCTTCGGGAAGCATGTTTTCTTCTTTCATGTTTTCTTTCAAAATAACACTTCAAAATTGTCACAAAAAGAGGTAAACCTAAATTGTTCTTCAATTAAGTAAAGTACTGACAATAAATTTAGAATTAATGTAAAAACAACAACAACAACAACAAAATTACTATGCTATAGTGTGGGAAAAGCATAATCAGCATGCAAATGCTTTAATTAAACAGAACAGTAAAGACAGCAATTCAACAGCTCCCAATTTAATAGTAATACATTGCAAAATCAATGTGTTACTTGGGTTTCTTTGTATTTATTTCTGAAATTTACTAACAAAGTAAAAATTTTATGTAGTGAAAAGTGAAAAGTGAAAATTTTAGTAAAAAAGTTAAAAGTGATTTCTTTTTTATCCTGCTGTATTTACTTTTACTATTACAACATACAAGTAAAATATATATCATATATATAAGTATCAAATATATATCATATATATAAGATATATATCAAAAATTAAAGAGGTCATCGGATGCAAAGTTCACTTTTTCATGTTGTTTGAACATTAATGTGTGTTGGCAGTGAATGTACACATCTACCCTATAATGATAAAAATCCATGCAGTGGTTTGTAATTAATCTGTAATAATAATATCCCCTTTTTCAAATCGAGATGCTCCCACGATAGTTGATTGACATGAGCATCTTACCTCAGATCAGCTGTCACAGTCCGACCTCTATTGTTTCGATGCTGGATATAAGTTAGACAAGAATATCTCAGATTGAGCGATTAAGATGTTGTGTTGCTGGATGTAATAATGAACATAGTGGTCGTCATTTACTCCCGACATCTGAGCCGCTGAAGATGCAGTGGATTACGTTTTGTTTGTGAATGAAATGCGGCTCCCGATCTACATATATCCGTCTGTGTTCGTGCAAATCATTCGTGATCCAGCTTCACTTACAGCAGAAGTGAGTATAATGTTTTTTTTTTAATGAATCTTTGTGATCCCCTTTTCTAATAACATCCTAGTTAGCAAGTTTAGTGGCTAAACACGGCTAAATGTGGCTAAAGTAAACAGACTGGTCACCCCACAGAGAGAAGAGAGGGGCGGGGCGAGCAGAGCTCATTTGCATTTAAAGCAGCCTCGACCAGAATGGGATGATTTTTGCAGAGCTGATTTTGACAAGGTAAAAAGGGTGTTGTTTTATACTACCATTGAGAATTTTTAACCAAAGTATATTATAGACTTTTCATTAAGACCCTAAAGAATCATATCAACATGTGGAAAATGGACATCCGATGATCTTTAGTCAAAATGACCACATCTGATCACAGTTGACATGACAGTCGCATGGCTTCTTAGCCATTGAGAAGATGATTAGCTAACACCTGATTTTACAAATCATTTTTAGGAGGGTGTGATGCTTTTTCCAACTCAGTGATTGTTTTTTTTTTTTTTTTGATGACATGTTGGTGTTGTTTCTTTCTTTTGAATGTTATAAGTTGCACTGAGTAAACACAGCTCGTTAAAACAAAATGTCTGTTTTCTTTTCAGGCTGTCTTCATTTCAAAGCAACAAAATGTGATTTTTTTTAAAGGGATTCTTTTCTACACCCACTGTATGTATTTCACGTTTTAAATTTTTTAAAAATGTCTTTTTAATTTTGATGTAATGTAGTATAATTACATTTGATGTTAATGCTGCACTAAACCCATCCTGTGCAAACTCCATCCGAGATGAATCGCCAGTGGTCTGGGTTCCTAGCAAATAAAAGAAGCAACAACACAGTTAACTAGTTGAATATTATTATTATTATTATTATTATTATTATTATTATTAAAAGCAGCCATATTTCCTCTGCAAACTTACCTTCAATAGCAATAATGTTCTCTTTGAGTTGTTTACTAATGCCGGCCAGTGCATCAAAGTCAGTTACTTTAAACACATGCTTATCGGTGGGTAAAGATGCAATAGTTGCCAGCTCTTTTGTTGCTTTGTCAACATTAAAAGCATTGCCAACCTAAGAAAAATTCAAAGAGGGGATAATGCTTCATAAATATAATGTTTATAACTTCTGGCATATAACCTCATGTCATTCCAAATGTGTATGCCTTTTTTTCCTTTCTGAACACAAAATAAATTATATTTAAAGGAACGTTTCATATGTTTTTGAACATAAAATATAGAAAAAACCAAAACAAACAAACAAAAAAAGGCTGGTTGGCTGGAAATAGCTGGTTTTAGCTGGTCTCCCAGCCTGGCCACCTAAGGAAGTGATCAAAACCCCTTTAAAACCAGCCTGCTGACCAGCTATGACCTGCTAAGACCAGGCTGGATGACCAGCTAAAACCAGCCAACCAGCTTAGGCTGGTTTTAGCTGTTTGTTTGTTTTTCAGCAGTAAAGAAAGTGAGTTGTACAGGTTTGTAATGACATAGGCAGTGAGTAAATGATGACAGAATTTCCATTTTATGTATACATTTACTTTACACAGTGAACAAAATCATTCTGAAAACTTAAAATCTTTTCCAAGACAAACACATAAGGAAGGGATATTAAGACTGATTGATATACATATCGATCTTACCCCAATAGCATATCGTGTTATTTTTTTGGCTTGTGCTTGTTGAACAGCTTCAGTCAATGAATAATCAGTTGATTCACCATCTGTGATAACAACCAGAATTTTGCTGGCTGATGGTCTTGCTCCTCCTTCACTTACAAATAGCTCTCTCCTGTTAATAGGAAATAGTACAGAATATTTAAATAATAAATAGTTGAATGATGCAACTGTATACAATATGTCTATTATTAAGTTCATATTATGCATTGTCTTAGTTTTCTTTTTTAAAGTGTTTTACAATTAGATTGTAATTTTGTTCTGTGCTCATCAGTCTCATCATATTTTCTGTTAGAAGTATTGTATGGTTAAATAGAATTTGAATAAAATATATCAAAAAAAAATCTCACACAAGCTGTTTTATAGCCGTTGCAGTGTTAGTCCCTCCTCCTCTTTGACGTATCTTAGTCACTGCGTCTTCCCATGCCTTGGCGTCTTTGACTTGTTGAAACTTGTAATGAACGATACAATTTGTAGAAAACTGTGCAATGGCAAACTGTAACAGATAGAGATAGATTTAGTTCCTGATGCTATGAAAACTGGTGTTGATGTCATATAAAAATCATATATAATCTAGAACATAATAAATGCATTGATCATCCTACCTGTGTGTCATGGTCTATAAAACTTTTGATCATTTCTGTAACAAAATTCTTCATCTTATTAAAATCCACTTCATTTACACTCCCAGATCCATCCATTAAAAAAGCGATATCAGTTTGAGATGTCGGGCATTCTGAGGATGAAAAAAAAAGAACTGCATCATGTTTTCATCAATCTCAAGCTCGGCAGTGAAAATCGTGTCACATACAGCATGAAGATTGATTTGTCACAACCCCATACAAATACCTCTCAGAGTCTTTGGCACAGATCTGCTCACAACATTATCTGAACTGATTTTAAAGCACATGCCGTTGTAAGTGGTTACATCACAGTTCTTGGGTATGGTTGGACCACAAACCTGAGATAAATTAAGATGTTATTTTTTAACATGACATTTGTGTAAAATTGGAGGTGCAAAATGTCATTATTTTGTCCATCTTTATAACCAAACTCATGCTGATATCCTTACTTTATTTTACATGCACAAAATCTAGCATTTTTCTTTCATGTTTTTGCAGTAGAAATGTTAGCATTTTTAGGCTTTCGTAATAGAATTTGTCTTGGCAATGTATTTCCACTGTCTTTTGGACCATCTGAGATGAGTTTGGACCCAGAGAACCTGCAGGCGTCTCTGCCTAGAATTGCTGTATAGATTTCTCCTTGTGTAAACAGAGATTCAAGATGCATTTCTTGATGCAGCAGCAGACTATGTTATGTGACAGTGGTTTTCCTTAGTACTCCTGAGAACATGTAGCTATATTTAACACAGCATTTACAATATCTGTCAAATATTAAGCCATTTTTAATTCACATGTTATAAATGGTAAATACATGTATTTATTTAACATAAAATCAGATTCCTGATTTATTTAATTAATCAGCAAAAAATTTACTATTTTATTTATGGGTTCCCATTTATATACAAAGTCACAGAAAAGGAGCAGCGCCAGATGTCCAAAATCTGAAACCCAAGTTGGTCCGGTGCGTAGATCCAAGAAAACATAGAGCAATCAAACAATTAAGATCCGCACACAGTTGTATACCAGGCTTATACCTCTCCACAAAATCTTTATTAAATGCTGCATAAGAGGTTATAAAAATATGTGAAAAAAGTGCAATAAGTGTGCAAAGGTGCAAAACGTTTTTGAGACAAAGCTCTTTCTCAGTGCCACATGAATTGGCGCACACCTGCACCACATTAAATCAGTATTACCATGGACATCATAATATGCCCGCAGGCACAAAACACACCACGTCACATTGGCGTTCACAGTGGCATTTTTGACATCAAACTTATTGTTATTGTTTCAGTTTGATCTGATTTCTTATCGCTGTTTACAATTGTTTAATTTTTTGTTCAATTTTCTTTTTATTATTATTATTTAACTTTTTAACTATTACTATTAAAATGATGAATTTAAATTAAACTTTGCGTTGCCATTACTGTTCAATGTTTTACAAATGAACTACTTTTAACTAAACAAATAATCAAATAAAATAGTGAATGGAAATAAAAACTGCTGAATATTCATTTTTAAAGGTATTTTACCTTTGCAATGAATTGGTTAGGCAACTTTACAGCATTACGGATAGGTGTCTCAACTGTATTTGGGAAACAAAAAAGCTTCTTGTGTTTATGAGCTAATTGTGGCAAATATTACCTACTTATGGATGTTAATAACTATTACTATTTTTGTAGACAAGTAAAGGAAATGTCATATTAAAAATCATTTATTTTCAGTCCCTAGTTTTAGTGTGGCAATGTAAAAAAACAAAAAGTGTACCAACTGTACCTGGTCTACCCTATACAGGGGTTGGACATTGAAACTAAAACACCTGGTTTTAGACAACAATTAGTATGGTGTTGAGCCTCTTTTGTGGCCAATACAGCATCAAGTCTTGGGAATGACAAATACAAGTCCTGCACAGTAGCCAGGAGGATTTTGAGCCATTCTCCACTTGCAGAACAGTGGCCAGGTCACTATTTGATGCTGGCGTAGGAAAACGTTTCCTGACTCGCTCTTCCAAAACATCCTGAAGTGGCTCAATAATATTCAGATCTGGTGACTGTGCAGGCCATGGGAGATGTTCAACTTTCCTTTTAATGTTCATCAACCACTCTGTTACCAGTCTTGCTGTGAGTATTGGTGCATTATCATCCTGATACATGGCACCACTTTCAGAATGTTTGAACCATTGGGTGCACATAGCCAACCTTCACACTCTGCTCTTACTGGTGGAATGTGCAATCAGTGAAGATTGGCCACCAGGCTGCGCAAATATAGCCATGAAACCTCCAACACTATAATGTGTGTGTGTGTGTATATATATATATATATATATACACATACACACACACACAAAGTGAAACACTGGAAATCTTTTCATGGTACTTGTGTAAATTAAATAAAGGTTAAAGAGAATTTACAAATCACACATTCTTGATGTTATTGCATTTTACAAAACATCCCAACTTTTCTGAAGTGGAGTTGTCTGAAACTTACCACTGCTTTTGAAGACTGAGGATCTATAGACATTGAGAGTCCAAGGGACATGTTGACAGCCTCAGCCGGGACTTTGATGAATAAAAAAAGGAAACATTTATTATCACATATAATAAAACTATTGTCCTATTTTACATATTGAAAGCATCATACAAAAAACGAATTACCAGTAATGGACAGTGGGACGCAGTTTCCGCTGGTGACAGAACAGTCATAAATTTGTCCTCTTTCAGTTTGGCTGTGTTGTATTAAAGGATCACTCACAAGCAGACTATGGAAGAAGGCAGAAAGAATATGAGAAAAGGTTTTAAAAGAAAGATGAATCTGTGGCATTCTTGGCTGGGCAAAAATGAAAGCAATGTGGCAAAATATTATAAATCACAGAAAAAAAAAAAAAAAAAAGAAATTAAAACTACTGGCAAAGGTGGGATTCGAAAGGTTTACTTATAATATTTTTAACTGGACCAGTACAGTTTCCAGTGTCTCCATTTTATTTAATTTAGCAATTGACAAGAAAATGTCTATCTTGACCTGCATTACAGTGACAACAGTAGCTAGTTGTAAAATAGAGATGAAGAAAAACGGAAGCAAAATTGCACAACTCAGATGTAGAAACTTCAAATGAAAGCTTTCTGTAAGTATGTCATCTTAGGTGGTTTTAGAATTAGAATTCATTCATTTGTGGCTTTTGATTAGTGGCTTTAATATCCAAATCAGTCTTGGATTCAAATATTCTGTAGCTCTTAATGTTTGTTTTATGTGATCTGTGGTAATGTGGAGTGAGCTCACCTTGCACCTTTCTGTATCACTTTATAGCCAAAGCCAGTGTTTTTATTGTTTGTGAAAGTCTTCCAGGTCACAGGATCAATGTTGAAAGCCATTGTTGAATGGCATACTAATATGTAAAAGAAAGGAAAATCGCAAGTCTTTAAATGAATTATGAAACTAAGTACCTTCCTTTGTAACAATTTGTTGCAGGTATTGCAATTTTTATGGCCAAAAAGATGAAATTCTGCTTATAATGTAAATCAATGATTACGCACATAAACTGCATATAAATATAAACTGCCTTTTCACTCTATCGCCTCGTTTCACAAGCCAGGATTAGGGCATAGTTCAATTAGGACATTTAAGAATCTTTTACATTCGTGCTTTAGGAAAAAATAAATAAAAATATTGATGTGCATGATGAGATGAAATAATTGCACTGACAATTTTTTAAAGAAATGTCAGTGCAAGTTTCTTTCAGTTAAAGCAGCTCATGCATTTTAGTGTGGGACTAGGTGTTAGTTCTGTCTGTGAAACTGGAGGCATGTCTGTAAATAAAAACTGTGATCAAAACTGTATATTTTGAGAAACATAATGCAATGCAATACAATTATAATTAAGAGATGAACCAATAAACATTCTTAACCCTTGTATGGTGTTCATATTCCTGCTACTCAGCCAGTGTCCGTAGGTCTGGTGGACCCACTGCATTTTTTGGTTTTTAATTCAACAACACAATTAAAATATTTATGTTAAAATACTCAACAGATGTTTACAATATAAACAGCATGTATGGTTGATATTTGCCCTTATTCTTGTTAGATCACATTTATGAATTAAAGTGCTACAAGCTTGTGCGGGAATGGCAGGGGCAGAAGCGCACAACTCACGCTCTCATTTACTCTTTCTCTCACACACACATACACATACTACTAGCAGGCCCAGACACTAGAAGGACAGTGTGAAGTTACACAGGACCTAAAATTTCCACTCTTTTATTAGCCCCGGGTCCAGTGGACACAAACGTCCTGTATGTAATATAAGAATGTGTAGGGGGGTATAGAGTGTGTGGTCACTGAAAAGTTGTTCTATGTTCTTCACAGAAAATGAGCCAAGGCCATGAGTTTGAAAAAATAATTGATCTTATCATTTTTCTTTTCTTTTAAGTATAACTCTTATACAAGGGTTAAAAGAGGTTCTTAAAAACCTGATACATTCAAGCCTTTAATGTGTTAAAATTCAGGCTTTGAAACATTCATAAAAGTAAAAGTAAAGATTTCACAGCAAAAAAAGTAGATTTTACTTTTTTCGTTTTTTGTTTTTTCTTTTTGCAAAGAGGCATTATAAATTTGTATATCAAATAATTTACAGCAATGCATATCCAACACATCACACAAAATAACTGCACATTGAAATTTGCTTGTAATGAGGCTTATTTAACACTATCAAACCATTAAAATTCATTAAACAAGATATCACAGAATCCACAATCTGTTCATCTTACATCAAGTATATAAGTAAAGAAAAGAGTTTTTGTTTTTCTGATTACTGTCTTTATGGCATCAGCTAATTTTAGTATAGCTTATGCTGCATATTTAATTACACATAAATTTGAACTTACCATAAAACAAACACAGAGGCAACCGAAAATTCCAGTCCATTTCTGCATCAAGGGACAAACAGTGGTGGAGGGTGAACAAACGAGACTGATACTTGTTGAGTCACAAGTTTAAGTGAAGAAACTTAAGAGGGACTGAGAGAAAAATGAAATGGAAATAGAGTAAATTTGATAACTAAGAGGAACCACCACAGAGGAAACAAGACTCACAAAACCTCTTTTCCTCATTCTCTCTCTCTCTCTCTCTCTCTCTCTCTGTCTTTTTTCTAACCATTACTGTGGTAAATGGCAGATACTTTTCAGCATTTCACAAGTACTATCTTGTGTATCTTAAAATCAAAATCCACAGCAATGATTATGTCATAAAGTAGAGTTTTTAAATGGATCATAACCTACAACTGCAATATATTATTTTGTCATATTGCTCCAGTCCCTGACCATCTGATTGAAAGAACAAAACTGACAAACATAACTGTGACATTATTATTTTTATTATTATTATTTTTATTTATTTATTTATTTATTTATTTTTGCATATAAAAAGGCTCCTGACTCAGAGAGAAATGTTTTAAAAACTCCCAAGTGAATAATAGCAACCAGTCGAATCAAACTGTCTGGCAAGCCGTTTTAACATGTAATCTATAAAACATAAAGGTATCTTTTTTCATTCTTCTAGTATTTTTTTGTTTGTTTGTTTGTTTTGTTTTTGTTTTTTTAGCTACTAGTATCTATTCAATTATGCACTAGTACTTATATGTTGGCTAACTAGTGCTTATTCTTTAGGTACTAGTATCTTTGTTTTAAACAAATTATTCATTAAACACTATAGTTTGTATTTATTAGATACTACTAATTATTTCAATAGCGACTAATAGCTATTCTGTTGTTTACTAGTAAACCACTGCAAGTTGGTATATTTTGTAACTGTTACTAGAAACAATTCTTATCTTACTATTCACAATATATTTTTTACTTATGCTATGACTAGTCAGAATGGCCATTAAAAAATTGTAGTGGTAAAATAAAATAAAATAAATTAAATCTAACTAACACTTGAAATATGTTCCGGTATCTAATAAATGTGTACTAGTAGCAAATCAATAAGTACTAGTATCTAAAAAAATCAGAACTAGTAGCTAATAAATATGAGTACATTTATAAAATGTAATAATAAAATACTAGTAAGAATTTATATAAGTAGTGCCCAATGAATAAGTACTTGGGAGCTATAAGAACTGTAGCGATGATGAGAACAGGGAACCAAGTGATTGATCTGGGAATACTTGTGTTAATTATGTTTCGTTGAATAAATTACTTCTTTCACTACTTGATGAATAAGTACTAGTACCAAATGGAATAGATAGTAGTAGCTAAAAAAATGAGTACTAGTAGCATAAAAATAGATATCTTTTAAGGATTAAATGTTAAAATGGAGGAAGAGTCTGATTCTTAATCACCTGAACAATCACACAGAATACACATAAATAGCACGACTGAAATAACTCTAAACACACACACAAATTACACACACTCCCAAATGCAGTAAACTGTAAATATTAATAATCAGCAGATGACACTGAATTAGTTGCAGTAACTTGCATAAAAATATGGCCACTTTTTCCTAATTTTGATATCCTTTTGAAGCACGCCTAAAGTAAATTACCACTGCCTGAGCTTCCTCGTCATCTTTCTGACCTACTATTTGTGTACTGTCATCATGACAATAACAAGGATCTTCCATTATTATTGAATGTACACTTTTCAGTTTATTCAAGTATATTTAGTGGATTAGCAAGAGTGCTTTCCTTCTTTTTTTTTTTATCAAAGCAGAAGTTGCATCATATGACTTAAGTGCAGTCGAGAGGACAATCGCACTTTGGCACCTTATAAGGCAACTGTGTACTTGTGATGTGTCCCAGTCTGACAGCTTAGCTGCACAACCATCCCTCAACACCAAATATTCTGTCTCACTTTCAAACTCAA
This sequence comes from Labeo catla, assembly GCA_012976165.1. NCBI lineage: Eukaryota > Metazoa > Chordata > Actinopteri > Cypriniformes > Cyprinidae > Labeo > Labeo catla. The sequence goes on along the minus strand of VONZ01001310.1, from coordinate 110,411 downwards.
TATTCATTTCCTACACAAATGAAGGTGTGCATTAGGGATGCAACACAGTTAGTGCACGGTTCTATACGTACCTCGGTTTTTAACCACGGTTTTCGGTGTGATTCTGTTCTGATAGCTTGCCACGTGTGTGTGTGTGTTTTATTTTTATTTTTTGCATCTAATTAACAACAAAATACTCCTGTAAACCTCTGTACACTGGAAAAAGCGTAGATTATTATTTTTCTGCTTAATATTTCTTTTGAGAGCGGTATTATTTTTCAGAATTTTATGCAAAATAGGATGGGTTTCATTCATACTGGACACCAGAGGGCGCCCTCGTGCAGAAAATCCACAAAGAGAACACTAATGACGTTCCAGCCAGGAAATCTCTAGTATGGATAAATGTATCGCTATTGCTGTAACTGAATGAAAAAAAAAAAAACAAAAAAACAAAAAAAAGACAAGATTTAATGTTAAACTTTTTGAACGATGAAATGTAAAGAAATAACAACCCGTCTGCAATAATATATGGTTTATCTCTGTTCTTCAAGCCACAGGTATTTTCATAATGATTAAGTATACTGGTAAGCCACTGCCAATCGACATACTATAGAATATATTGTCTAGAGGTCGACCGATGTATCGGTTTTGCCGATTAATCGGCACCAATAGTTGATTGGCGGAACTATCGGTTATCGGCAAAAATCCATGCCGATTTTTTCCAGGTTGGGTCCGTTGCTGGAGCGGCTGAGAATGTCATCATTATACAGCAAAGTCCCTATAGTCTTTGTTATACAGCACAAGAGCGGCCTCTAGTGGCGGAAATCACTGACAGACACTGTTTAGACGCGTGACACTGCGCGCTGCACAGAGCGGGACACTTCAAAGGCGGATTCAAAACCTCGACAACGAAACGGTGTGTACTGTAGTGCATGTTTTCATGTCATTACTAAGCGATGAATTTGTTGACTAGATGCTGCATTAGTAGAGAAATGACAGCAGTATACTTTTGCCCATTTGATGATCAAATAAAGTCTTGTAGACCGCCGCTTGAATTGAATGCGACGTGTCCAGTGTGTGTGATACCGGATAGCTGCAAGTTCTTCTAGACGCGGTGCTGTACTTTTGCCCGTTGTGTGACTAACATATTTTATATTTTGATTAGATAACCACAAATGTTCTAGAATAGAAGCAGTTAAATTGTGAAAGTACACAATATCCATATGTATGCAATTTCAGTACTGTGGCCTTTGTGTAGATATTTAAAGATGGCCATCTTTAGCTTGATTGTTGATGTAATGGTAGCACTTTACAATATGAGTCCATTTGTAACATTAAGATTGATAAAAGCTGTAGAATAGAAGTATTGTTCCTTGTTAGAGTGTGTTAATTTCAGCATTCACTGATGTATTTTAAAAAATTTTGTTGCTTTTGTTAACATTAATGAACAATGAACTAACTGTAATGATCAATGTATAATTAATATTAATATTTGTATTCATTTGCAAAGTATGGTTCAGTAGGCTACTTTTTTTATTTTTTTTATTGTTTTTTTTTAGTGGAGCACTATTTATTTTCCGTTCAGTATCCTTTTTTTAAAAACTATCGGTCGATTAATCGGTATCGGCCAGTGTGGTCCAACCTAGTTATCGATATCGGTAAAATCCAATATCGGTCGACCTCTAATATTGTCTGTCTCATTCTATGATAAGAAGCCACGTCAGATCACAAAAGGAAGTTATTTCAAACACTCGACTGATGCTGTGAGGTAAAAATAAGTTATAATGTTTCTTGTGTTGGACAGCAAGTTTAGAAAGGCTTATCATTGCATTTCATTAGAATGAAAGATGCTCTGCAAGTGTTGTTGTTTTTTTTTTTTTTTCAAATATGAAGGGGGAGGCGTTTCCTCATCTCAGCACGTGAAATCAAAAATGTGAAACAAGGAAATTATTTAAATGCAAAACCGAAAAACTGCATTTCACAAGCACGTATTGAACCGTTAAACCAGTTTTTATAACAAAGAAGGAAGTTAAGCAATATTTGAAAGGCGATAAATACTTCTGTTGTTCACTGTCAGAAAAAAAAGGTAGAGTTCTGTCACTGGGGTGGTACCCTAAGGTACAAAAGTGAAAAGGTGCATGTTTGTACCTTACCCACCCCTAAACGGTACATATGAGTACCTTAGGATACACCTTCACTTGAGTATTAATCTACATGAATAGAAAACATTTGAACTTTTAGTGCAGTCAGAAGTCACACTCATGAATCACACTGCCCACTTTCCCCATGACAAACAATAGATGCATGATTGGATAGTATTGTTGATTAAATATATTACACTGAGTAAATATGAAATAAATATGAACTTTTAATTTACTTTCAGTTTCGACTGATCAAGCTACTGACTGAAGCATTTTATTTTAAAATGGAAAAATTAGCCAAATAGTAACCATTTCAAGTCAAGTTAAGTGTTTGAATAATGTAAAAAGCACCAAGACACTTTTAGATCAAAGGAAGATCCTTACAGCTAACAAACATTATCCGCTTGTTAAGTCTGACATCAAACGTCACCTCTTCCGTGAGTTCAGGGTCCAAACGCTCTATCAGATGACATGAGAAAAAAAAATAATAATAATCATACGAATTATACAATGTGATTGTAACGAAGCGAAGAAGACATGAAGTGGGCGGATCCAAATGCAAAGCTTTATTTAAATGGGACAGTGACAAAGACATGGTCACAAACAGGCAGGGTCGAAACAGTGGCAAACAGGTATATATGGACAGGACATAAGAGTAATCTGTAGAGCAGGTGATGGTCGATGAACGGTGAACATAATCCAGGGGGGTTGGCAAAAGGGTAATCCGATAAACGAGTGAGAGATCCACAGGGCGGGGAGCAAGCCTGTGAAATAAATGTGAAAACGTTTAGCTTAAATGTTTAATATGAATAAACAGTGCTCATAAACAGAGAGAGAGAGAGAGAGAGAGAGAGAGAGAGAGAGAGAGAGAGAGAGAGAGAATCACATCCTCATCTTTTGTTCTGTTATAATCATTTTTAAAATTGTATAGCCTACTGTTCAAAAGTTTGTGTTCAACCTGTTTGTTTCTTAAGATGTAAATCAGCGTTATTAGAATGATTTCTAGATGATCCAGGGTCGTCAATAGTGGGGAGAAATGTGGTAAATATAAATGGATCCACGGCTATCAGAGACCCCAGAAATTTTATCTGAGCGTTAAATGCAGCTTTTGTTAGCCTAAGGTTTAAGTTTGTAAGAAATATTTTCTAAACACTTACAGCATACAGGCCCCAAACATTTGGAAAGTAATGTGTGAATTATTGCTTCACACAAAAATTTTGTGACTTCCTGACACTTCCTGAGTAGCACAACCAAACATCTACAGGAAGTGTATATTTTATATATACACACATTTGCTAGAAGCAAGAAAGGAAAGGGAGTCTGTGGTCAAAATAAAACAAACAAACAAACAAACAAACAAACAAAAAACAATAAGAGATCAGTCACAAACTATCAGTGTTGGGCAACTTACTTCCAAAATGCAATACATTATATATTATTTATTACTGTCTTTTAAAAGTAATTAGTTACACTGCATTAGTATTCTCTCTGAGTTGTAATGCATTTACTTTTGAGTTACTTGACTTGGCATCGTAGGAGAGCACAGGACACAAACTAACGCAGGGTTAGTTGTAACAAATGTGCTTTAAATATTTCCACACATGCTAGCATAACCAAATTTATGGTATTTTACTAGTTGCCATAGCAACTCTATACAGAGAAAAAAAAGTGCACAAAAAAAGTTCAAAAGCCTTTTGAAGATATTGCTGAATATTTATTTTACAATAGTAAAAATATTTCTGGCTCAAGTAAATGTTTCTCTGTTTTTTGTATTCATTTAAAATTGAGACAAATCTGCTATTATTTTAATCTCCAATCTGTTATTTATTAGTTCACATAGTTTATTAATGCTTCGCAAACCAGCAGAAGACACTAAAAATTCCAGTCACTATATTAAACTATGCTATTCCATGACATTAGCAATGTAATTTACACCATTTACGTATATGAGTTTTAATGACTGCCAATCTATGTTAAATGTTTAGAAATTATTATTTCAAGAAATGTAAAGCATTTTTGGCTTGTTTATGTGTCTTGTGTTCAGTGAGAGCTGTGTGTGGAGGGTGGGGAGTGTCTCTCAATGTATGGATGTGTTTCATCTATTTGGCCACATTGTTTTGAACTATATTGTAGGGTACACCGGGGCTAAAGACACATCCTAAGAAAAAAATGTGCTTTCCACTGCGCCCAAAGTGTATGATTGCAGAAAATATACACTTTTTTACTTGTTTTTAAATAATGTTTAAGTTAATATTAGTTCAAAACAGTTACTTTAGCAAAGTTTGTACTATTTTCTGCTTGTTTAGATTAAATAATAAATTTGTGTTAAATAAATATACTGTCATTAAAATATGTTAATATAAAACATATATTTGAAATACAGAAACAAAATCCTTTTAAAAAGTAAAAATTCTGAAAGCATTGAAGGAGACTAGTTACTGTCTTTCAAGAGTAATTACTTACATTACAATATCACTGTCTCTGAATTGTAATGCGTTACACTACTTTTGAGTTACTTTTGAGTTACTTTCACCAAAATATTCACAGAAGTATGACTAGGCAACTTATAATACCAAAATGTAGTTTATTGCTGCTCATTATACATCCAGTGGAGGGTAAGGTAGGTCTATATAGCATAAAATTATAAAATCTTATTTAGATAGGCTACCGGTACGTAGGTCTACTATAAGGTTACTTGTAGATTAGGTTAAACACAAACAAGCACAAAAATTATTATATTTATAAATTACGTCGGTAAATAAAGCGAAATGTTATAATGTACAAACAATAAACACAATACCTAGCCTATAGACTATTTTGAACGGTTTTCGGAACGCAACAAGCCAAAACGAATTAGGCTAATTTAAAGCAAAACTGAAAGCAAACACGTTGTTTTGACGCAGCCTATACCTCTCTCATTCGGCATGAATCCAATTAAATGTGTCTATGTTCGCAATGTATTTAAATGCTAAACTATTATTTATTAGTAAACTAGGCTTTGTACTTAACGCGCGTAAAAACATCCTCACATCAATATGTGCTTGGCCTGACCTCAGGCTAAACGGCACGGATTGTACTACACAGTACGCACTATTTGAATTAATCAGTGTACATGTTTGTTTGACTGTATTTTATTCTGATAATGAACATGATGCAGCGTTTGCAATGCTGCATGTGTGTTTGTGACAGCGAAAACAAACAACAAAAAATACTCAGTAATTTTTGGTCATACAGATCATTCGAACCTGCAGTGTGTTTACTTATATTTCTGTCATCTCGGTTTTCTTTCTGTGAATTTCCGTGGAGCGCCACGCCACACAATGAACCAAACTCAGCAGCAATCACTCAGTCTTTTCCTTTCGTTTTGTTAATCTGTTAATTAGGCTATTTAAGTTAAACATATTTCTCGTATTCATTTATTTTATATATAGACTATGATTTGATAAAAACAGATTTTGTTATTTTTAGTTTAACTAATTTTTGTTGCCGCACACAGTAAGATACGCAGTGTAAAAAATGCAGTGTTAAATGTTATTCATTCTAAACGAGTTAAATTAATAACCAACAGTGTTAATAAATGTTCTTTTGTAGTGTAGTTGCAGGGGTGCTACATGGTGTAATTACGTTTTTACACTTGAAGTGCAAAAACCCCGCCAAATTATCTTTGCCCCTCCCCTTTTACCCATCGTGAAGACGAAAACGCCATTTTATCCACATGCCAGCTGCAAGGTGAGGTCTTTCTCTTTCTATACTTAAATTAAAAAATATATATTTTTAAGTACTCACTAAATACTTTGTTAGGAGTGAAGATGCTTGTCAAAGTTAAGTTCAGAAGTGAACAGAAGTATGTGAAAGTTTCTCACAGCGATTTGAAACTTTCCGATTTTCTGGATGAAGCTAATTGCATTTGTAATTATATAATAAATAAGTATTAAGCTGACAATGTCGGTGGCGTTTGCCACTAAATTGAATCTTATTTCGGTTCGTTTACAGCCTTCGTGAAGTTCGGCATCAGTGTCTCTAGTAGGCCCGAGGCCAGGCTTTACGATGAGTCTGGCACTGAAATAGACGAGGACGTCTTTGAGGCCACAATAGTATGTTCCTGCACAACCGGAGGCTGCAGTTTCAAGACCGCACTTCTAGGACCGCACTTCTAAGACCCTATTTTTTGTGACAGCGCCATCTAGAGGAGACCTGATTCAAGCATAAAACAAAAACTATTCATTTTTAATCTTTCCATCTTATTTTTAATAATGTAAGACCTGGTGTGAACTTGTGTTCGAGGAGGTGTTATAAACATGTTATAAACTAGCATTTGTATTCAAATTATCTTACATTTATTAATGTACCAATAAACACACTAATTTGTACCGCAATTGTTTTACCGTTTACTGCACTTTATGCGTGTCACACATCAGACGTGAATGGCTGTGCTGCAGCTAATGAACTGAAGTCTCACAAAGATACAAGTCTTTCTTTACAAGAAAACTGAATTTAAAACCAGAATATATATAGAATATATTGAAATAAATTAGGTTAAATATTTCAATCGGGTTTCCAATGTTAAGGGTATGTTAAGGGTTAGGAGGTTAGGACAATAATTAAGTGTATACAATTAACCAACTATATATTTCTTTAAAATATAATAACATACACAATAGCACGCGCTATTAAAATAATACATACATAAATACAATAAATAAATAAAATAATAAAAAAAAAAAAAAAAACTATAGGGTCCTAGAAATGCGGTCCTAGAAATGCGGTCCTGAAACTGCAGCCTCCGGTTGTGCAGGAATACCCTTCTCCTTTGAGGACGTTCTGAAGCAACCGAATTTGGGTGTTTTCCAGATACTATTGCCAGATTCTTCAAATGGTAATGTATATCGTCAAAGTGTACATAGTTGAGCATTGGCAAGTGACGTGGTTGTTTGTGCTTTGCAAACGTCCGGGGAGTATCAAAATATCATGCCTTAAGGCTTAATTAAACTTAATTAAAATGTATTTGCATGTTGACTGTAATTGGGAAGTCAAACATTAAGTTTATTTTGTAAATTAATTTGTATAAAGGTTGAGCTGCACTGCTTTTCCATTATTTGTTTATTAAGCACGCGCGTCTAGTGTCTTTTGCGTGAGCGCTGGACCAAACCCACTTGATGGGATTAGCACAACGGCTAATGCTAATGGCATGACTTGACAGGGAATTAAATAGCTCGAGATGCACCGAATGACCGGCCAGAAATTGCAATCGGTCGATTTTTCGACCAGCCTCATGTCTTGTCGATCCTTGTTGACAGGTGCATGCAATCCGCTTGTTAAGTGTGACTTAATATAAAACTTTTCACCACCGCATCGGGGTCTAAGATCACACCCACGCACACATTCACAGCCACGTGTAAACATGTTTTTTAGGAAACACAATTCAGATAACATTGCGATCGCAAACAGGTATTTAATTTTGTAAATTTAAAAAATGAAAAGTTTATTAGCATACCAGGGTTTGACAGTTTGTCATTCATTGTTTATTCATTTGTTTATTTTACCTGCAAAGGTCATAGTTGAATAAGACATTGAAATACTTTTACAAACATGCCTTAAAAAACATAAGGCATGTACATTTTCAGACAAAAAAAATAAAATAAAAATACTTAGCTTCGTGTACTTACGCTGGGACAGACAAGACAAGTTTGTTGGACTTAAACCACTAAAGCACTTCTGTTGATGTTATTGCTTCTGTTGTTCTCATTTGAAAGTCGCTAAATGACTGAATGTAAATGTAAAATAATGACACTGATATATTTTAAGATTTATTTTCAGCCAAGACAGCTCAATCATGCTCCAGAACTTTTTCAAAATTAAATTGTACAACAACAACTAAACTTCGGGAAACTTAGCTCAAATTAACTCGACTAAGACTAATTTTAGTTTTTTTTAATTCTTTGTCAACAGAATTGACCCATGTTCCTCCAGTGCCAAGTGAAGAAAGCTCAACTGAGATTTCAAGCAGTGAATCTGATGACACCATTCTTCTAAGTGATGACAGCTCTACAAGAAAGAGGAGAGCTGAAGATGAAGCAGGAATTGTGAGTGTGTGCCTTGGATGTTATTCAGTAAGAATTTAGAATTTAGTCACTTATTTTTTTAATTATATTTTGAAGAAATTAACATTTTGAAGAAAGTGCTTGCTTTCTGACAATATCACACTGTGTCATTTGTGTTAATGCATGAAACTAAAGTGCAAAAGTTAAGTCGAATTTATCAAATTCATGTGTTGGAGATTTGATCCAGGTGCAGAATCACAATGTGACTACACAATCATGTTCACAGAATGTTTTCTGACATGGGTTGTTTATTGTGCTTTGTAACTTTGCAGATGGTCAAAAAATGTCTGCAGACTAAACCTGGTGGGGATGGAATCATCAGTACAACAAAACCAAATGCTTATCTGACAGCAACAGGAGAAAGATGATCAATATTCTTACTGCAGATATGACTGAAAAGCACAGGTAACTTGTATTTTAAGTATTCTTTATTCCAGTGGTCATGATTTCCTAGCCCAAAGCAAAATTTGTTAAAGGACATGATTTTTAAAAGATCATTAAGGTCATTAAAAGGTTAATTCTTTATATTATAGGTTATAATTCTTTCATTAATTACTTAACCTTGTGTCATTCCACAGAGTAAGATCTTTCTCATGTTTAGAAAACAAATGAACATATCTGTGATAAAGTCCCCCTCATAGACAGAAAAACAGCTGCCACTTCAAGGCCAAGAATGTTAGTAAAACGTCTTTGAAATAGTCCTTGTGACTATAGTGGTTCTTATAGAGCAAGAAAAGTAGTTTGTGTGCAAAAAATAACAATATTAGTAGTCTGTTTTTACACACACTAAGGATTTAAAGTTTCATGAAGTTTAGGTTGAACCACTATAGCCACATGGAATATTATCACAATGGTTATACTACATTACATGGGTCATGCAAGACACGGGTCTTGAAAGTTGTAGTCGCGTTTCTGTTTATAGGGGTTTAGAAAGCTCTTGGATGCAATCAAAAATTTATAAAGATCTTCCAGGTGTGGAAAAATACAAAACTGAATTTTTGGTGAACGAGCACTTTTACAAAGGCGTCAGGACAAAATTTAATGTGACATTTGTTCTTCTGTAGCAAACGCCTGTGACACTCAAATTCTCATCTTGTTGATGCAATTTTATAAAGTGTAAAGTGTTAGTCATCAGCAATAGCACAACTGCAAGCTGCAGACTACTGTTAATACGTTTGTTATATCTATGGAAGAAGTAGTTCAGGACATCCAGGACCAAGTAAAAGAGACAGCTCTTCGTTGCTTAACCTCACAGAACACAGACATTAAAAGTGAAGTTGAACAGTCATTTGAGACAATTGAAAACCCTTTTACCTCACTTAATTCCATGTCTAAACGAAACTCATATTTTTCAAGGAAATGGGGAATTGTCCAGCCTGTTCAGAAAGTACTTGGTGTCAGATTTGACAATAGAAAAACAAGTCTACTGGATTATATGAGCAAGTTGCAGTGACTGCCAAATTTGCCTATGTCCCAATTCTTCAAACCTTACCTTACCCAAAGACCTCATTCAGGTTTAAGTCAGGTGTACCTAATAAAGATGGTATTTACTGTGATATTGAAGATGGACTATACATAAAGAGCCACCCCCTGTTTTCCACTGAAAAAAATGCACTTCAGATTCAAATGTTTTATGATGATTTTGAATGTGCCAATCCATTAGGGTCAAAAAAAGGCATCCACAAATTGGGAGGTATATATTTTACGTTAAGAAATTGTCCACCACAATTTAATTCGTCTTTAGCCAACATACACTTATGTGCACTTTTTCATTCCCAAGACATAAAAACATATGGATTTGATTCAATTTTAGAACCTATTGTCAATGACCTAAAAGTTCTGGAGTCCACAGGAATAGAAGGACCCTCTGGTTTTGTGCGTGGCAGTATTGTCCAAATAACAGGAGATAATCTTGGTTTGCACTGCCTTTTTGGATTTGTTGAATCTTTTTGAGCTCGGAATAGCTGTAGGTTTTGCCTTACTGAAAGGGAAGATTATCAAACTGCGTTCTGTGAAGATGAGTCGAATGTTATTTTTCGTATCAAAGAGACACACTTGCGACACTGTGAAGCTATACAAGCAGACCCAACACTACCTCATGTTTATGGTGTAAAGCGCACATGTTTGCTGAACTCTCTGCAGTACTTCAATATATCAGACAATTTTTCTGTGTATGTAATGCATGATGTTTTAGAAAGCATTGCACAGTTTGAATTAAAACTTGTTTTGCGTTATGTACAAGCTCATTTTTTGACAGCAAAAGAGTTAGATGGAAGATTGCATTCATTTAATTATGGGTACATGGACAGGAGAAATCGGCCTCCTGCTGTAAAACCTGATGATGAGAGCAATGATTTGGGCATAAACGCAATACAGTGTTTGTGTCTACTCCATAATGTGCCACTCATTTTTGATGACATTGTGCCCCAAGATGATGAACACTGGCAGCTACTATTACTGTTACTACAAATTGTAAACATTGTATTTTCTCCTGTTTTAACTGAGGGCCTTACTGTGTATTTGAAACACTTAATTGCTGAGCATCACAGGCTTTTCAAGTGCTTGTTTCCAGACAGAAACCTCCTGCCTAAGCATCACCTAATGATGCATTACCCCCGGTGTATATGCAATATTGGGCCCATTGTTCACATGTGGTCAATGCGCTTTGAGTCAAAACATAATTTTTTTTAAGACACAGCAAAAGTGTTTTAAAAACATTACTCTGACTCTTGCAAAAAAAACACCAGAATAGCATGGCATATACATGGGAAACTTTCAATCATGACAGAATAGTGCTTGGACCAGGAAAGACTGTTTCTCTCTGTGATTTAAATGAAAATGTACAAATTGCATCCAAGTTGAATATTCCTTCTCAAACAGATGTTCTCTCAGTTAAATGGGTGAAGTATAATGGAACTGAATACCGTTCTGGTTTAATTATTTGTGGTGAAGTAGACATTGATTTGCCAGTGTTTTATAAAATCAAAGATATTGTTGTTAGAAATGAATTTGTGGTACTGGTTGCATCACCACTCAAAACTGTTTGCTTTGATGATCATCGTTATGCCTACAGAATTGAACCAAGACACTGTGAATCCTTGAAAGTGTTCAATGTCACTGAACTAATTTATTACAAACCTTTTGATATGCAAATGTCTTATGGGTCTGATCATTTCTTTTGGTTTGTTGTACCTTACTGCAGTCTTGTTAACACTTAGCTGTCAATGCAGGTTTTATTTCTAAATTGATGTTTTCATATTTTATCATTTTATATGTAATTTTATGACAAGTCGAACTGTACATGTTTTAAAGTAGCCACTTTGCCCATTTTGTAAATAAACATTTAAATGTTTACATCTGTGTAAATAATTTTTTAAATATTTGAATGGATTTTTTAATACATATTGGGCACCAAATAAGAACACTATGAATAACACTTAAGAGTAATCTAAGAAATAACACCAGAGGTGTTAAGTGCCCCATAGTGTTAAAGTTATAGTACAATAACAAGTGTAAATAAATACTCTCTCAGTGTTGTTTTTTAACACTTTATGGTGCTTTATTTACACTATAAGTTCTACACTACAATCAGTGTTATTTTTACTCTCGATAGAGTGAGACCATATGTGCTCCAAAGAAGTGTTAAAATAAACTCTTCAAGTATTATGTTGACACTGCTTATTTTACTGTGCATTCTTTCTCTTCTCTGACCCCGCAGCTGTCTATCTCTCTGTTAGCTTAGTGTTAGTGGCACCAGTCCGGGTGTTTCCAGGAGTTATTTGTGCTATTTCTCCTTGTTGAGAGTTTGGTGTCGCACATAGATTACACCTGCTTATGCATTCTTATTCTTTTCTCTGATGAAATGAATAAAACGGGAGTGAATAAAAGAGGCCTCGGGTCCCTGATGAATGGATAATTGAAAGTATGGGATTTCCAGAATAATTAATACATAATCAATATTTGTGATCAGCGTAATTTAGAGTAAGTGTCTAAATTTTAACGATCACATAAAATTGGAGTCAGATTAAACATGGAGCTAGATTAAAATTGAAACTAAATCCTGATAAATTAAGTGAAATTAAGTGAAAAGACCGAACATGCATTAAACCTTCAACCAGGCCACTGGACTCTGCGTTTGGCCAGGTCGATGGATTCTTACAGCTGGTGACGTTCCCTAGTGATCTCCCAGTCTCAGGAGTAACATTCAAATGTGCTCCGGAAAGAGGTTTAAGCTGCTTCTTCCCTTTCTTCAGGTGCTGCGGTAAGTCATTTCTTATTTGCCTTTTTAGAAGTGTTGACAGAAAGCTTAGATGCACCCAGTATAGACATATTTGTAGAATAAGTTGGAATACTCATAGAACGGAGACTGTAGAAATCCGGTGGAGTGTAAGAATTAGACGAAATCACATGAACTGACAGGGACATGATAGCGAGTAGATGAAGAATGAAGTCTCTTGAACCAACATCCAACTCTTGTAAGAGATGGAAATTGGAATAGCATCATCCAAATTTTATTCTGGTACTCAACAAAGGGCCATAAATTAGAATCTAATTCTGATATTAACAATTATTAACAACACTATTGTTAACAAATATTAACAACACTATTGTTTATTGGCTTTGTAACAATAACTTTTCAACATTGGGAAAAGCAAACAGTTATGTTTAAAGAATTTAAGGAAAATTTGTGATTGGATTAGCTAGAAAGATAATCAAATTCTCACTAGAATCTTCGGTATGTGAAAGTGAAGTTGGGCAAGACTAATCGGGAGAAAATTTGTCTCTGTCCCGGAGAATTACTGCTGCCATGCAGAAATCTTGGTTATCGTAAACAGAAGAGACATTAAATAAAAAATCTGAAACTGTACTGCACATAATGGTAGTTGTGATGTCACTGAGAGGCTTGCAGCCAGGCCTGAGGGTTAAACTCATTTAGAGGACATCCACAACTTTTCCTGGCAAATTAATTAATTTAGATGTATTGAAATTCACTCAAAAGTGGTAAAAACCTCTGATATCACAATATTTGGCTTAACAACACTGCTCAAAGCACAGTCTTAATAAATATAGCATATAGCTTGGTTTTATTTTAGACTTAAAAACTAAATAAAAATACTACACTTCTGTATGACTTTAAATCTTTGTCTTTAAGCAGACAGACAAACATGAAGAGACCATAAAACTATGTGTGTACTTTGCATTTGCTCTGGGTTTGCCCAACCCCCCAAACTTTCTCTTACTCAGACAGATTCTGAAAAGATGCATTTAGCGACATCTCAGCTCATAAACAAAAAATAATTTTGTCCAATCCCAGACTGTAGTCACAAAAATCAGCGACACTTTACTATAGGGTGTCATTTGTTGATATTGGTCGATGTATTGGCTGACTTGGATAAGCAATGAACAACACATTTCATACTTATTTATTAATCTGTGTTCATGTTAGTTAATAAGAATACAGTTGTTCATTGTTTGCTCGTGGTGGTTCATGGTGCACTAATGTTAACAAACATAACTTGTGATTTTAATAACGTATTAGTGAATACTGAAATTGGCATGAACTAGAATTAATAAATGCTGTAAAAGTATGTTGTTAATACTTGGTTCATGTTAATGTAGTTAATTAATGAACCTTGTTATAAAGTGTTCCCCTTCAGTCGTTTCACTACAACGTTACATATGGGAACTCGCTTGAGAGTCCAATCATCTCCAAGCCTTATTCAAAAGGCCAATGAACATTCATGAACATTGGCGAGTGGTATTTGCATGCCGAGCCACTCCCCCGTACATACGGGTATATAAGATGGCGGCGTGCAACCACTCATTCAGACTTTTGCTTTTGGAGCCTCGTCTTCTGAGCCATTTAAAAAAAAAAAAGAGTTCCTGAGTTCACACTCTCTCTGCTGGCGTGCTGCCGAGCTACTAAAAGAGCTTCATCTAAAAGAGCGTTCGGCAGCCGCCAGCCTAATCCTGCGGGCTGCCGTTTTCACGGCATTCAAGCCTCCCGCACTCCAGCGAGCCCCGCCCGTTTGAGAGCACAGTTGTGCCGCGGTTTCTCCCTGGGCGGACCGGGATTTCAAAAGAGTGAATTTCTCGCGGCTGTCGAGGACATCTTCCCGGTATGTATCTCCGGCCGTGCGCTTCCGGGTGCGGTAGTTTCCTCGCCTCTTTGGACGGACATGATCGCTGTCTCACGTGCCTGGGCCGAGAGCACGCTGAGGCAGCGTTCACGGATGGTACGTGCGTTCATTGCGAACGTATGTCCATGGCTGCGTTAAAGTCCCGCCGCTCATTCATGAGTAGGCACCCCTTGTTGTCTTCCCGCGGTAAAAAAAAAAATAAATAAATAAAAAAATAAATAAATAAAAGCCGCGATGAGGCACTTGGGGGACATTCAGGTGACTGTGCAGAATGTTCCGTCGGCCCCCAAAGCCCCGCGGACTTCTGCGTCACCGCGCAGTCCCGTTGAGCTGCCAGAGCAGTATACCTCCCCGTACAGCGGGCTGGGTATCTCCTTTGGCGCTCCCCAGGAGATCGAGATGTCTGCTGCAGCATCAGAGGGAGAGTCTGACGATGAGGCTGACGACTCGGCGGGTCGGTACCCCTCTGCGGTTGCCGCCCCGCCTGAGACGGATGCTGAACTGTCGGCTATGCTCCTCCGAGCCGCCAAGGAGATCGGTCTGGAGGTGCCCAAAACACCTCCGGCCGATCCCTCTAGGCTGGATGATTGGTTTCTGGGGAGGGCTCCCGCGGCACCGCCGCGCTCTCCCCAGTGCCTTTCTTCCCGGAGGTGCATGAGGAGCTGGTGAGGACTTGGCGAGCCCCGCACTCTTCTCGTCCACGTCCCAGCTCCTCTCCCCTCGCCTCTCTCGACGGCGGTGCAACCCGGGGTTATGAGGCGGTCCCTCAGGTCGAGCGCGCTGTCGCGGTGCATTTATGCCCGCCCGGCGCTGCCACCTGGCGGGATCGGCCCCATCTCCCCTCCAGGGCGTGTGAGTTCTCGTCCGCTCTCGCGGGCCGGACTTACCGCGCCGCTGGACAGGCTGCCACCGCCTTGCACGCCATGGCCACCTTACAGGTGTACCAGGCCAAGGTGTTGAAACACCTGCACGAGAGGGGTTCTGACCAGGGTGCAATGGAGGAACTCCGCGCCGCCACCGACTACGAAGGTGACGGCGCGTTCCCTTGGTCAGTTGATGTCCACCATAGTGGTCCAGGAGCGACATCTATGGCTGACCCTGGCCCAGATGGCAGATGTCGACAAATCACGGTTTCTCGACGCTCCTATCTCCCAGGGCGGCCTATTCGGCGACACCGTCGAGGACTTTGCCCAGCAGTTCTCGGCGGTTCAAAAGCAGACGGAGGCGATTAAACACATCCTGCCCCGCCGCGACATTCCAACCACGTCCGCAGGGCCCCAACCTCCGCCTGCTCGTCGCCGAGGGCGCCCTCCCGCGGCTTCCAAACAACCAGCTCCGTCCCCTGCTAAGGTACATGACACCAGATTGGCAGCCCGACGTCGAGCTGGCCGTGGGAGAGCGGCGCCGCCCGCGTCTCAGGGGCCGGTCACCCGCAAAAGATCTGCGAAGCGTCCCTGACACGGGCAACCTGGAGGTGGAGGGAATCGCTCTTTGGGGGATAACAACATCAACGTCCCCACTCCCGGTGGAGGGCCGGGAGCTGTCACAGAAAGAGTCAATTCTCTCACCTCCGGGGTTCAGGCCCCGAGTTCCATCTTTGAGCAGCGCCCAAGAAGTGTCTCCTCGGATTCGGACTCGGAGCCTGATGTCGCCAGCGCGGGAACCAGGGAAGAAGGTAAGCGCTGCCCAGTGCAGTCTGACTTTTCTCCAGGACGTTCTTCCTTCTGGGATCAGTCCCTTCCCCTTCCCCCCCCCAGGCTGCCCCACTGCGGTCACGTCGGTCAACGTCCCTTTGATACCCCTGGCGACCAGGCTGGGAGCCTGGCTTCAGCTTCCCAGCCCCTCGCGGTGGTTGATTCGGACGGTACGTCTCGGCTATGCGATTCAGTTCGCCAGGCGTCCGCCCAGGTACAGAGGCGTCCTTTCCACTTCTGTCCATTCGGACACACATGCTGCTGTGCTTCGTGCGGGGGTTGCAGTCCTACTGGCGAAGGACGCAATCGAGCCTGTCCCTCCAGCCGAGATGAAGTCAGGGTTTTACAGTCCTTACTTCATCGTGCCCAAAAAAGAGCAGTGGGTTAAGACCCATCCTGGATCTTCTAGCTCTGAATCGGTCCCTTCTCAGGCTGCCGTTCAAGATGCTCACGACGAAGCGCATCCTAACATGCATTCGTCCCCAGGATTGGGTTGCAGCCATCGACCTGAAGGACGCGTACTTTCACGTCTCGGTCCTGCCTCGACACAGACCCTTCCTACGGTTTGCTTTCGAGGGTCGAGCGTATCAGTACAAAGTGCTTCCATTTGGCCTCTCCCTCTCTCCCCGCGTCTTTACGAAAGTCGCGGAGGCTGCCCTGTCCCCTCTTTGGCAGACGGGCATTCGCATCCTCAACTATCTCAACGACTGGCTTCTCATAGCTCACTCGCGAGATCTGTTGTGCGAACAGAGGGACTTGGTGCTCCGGCACCTCAGCCATCTGGGCCTTCAGGTCAACCGAGAGAAGAGCAAACTCTCCCCAGTGCAGAGGATCTCTTTTCTCGGTGTGGAGCTGGACTCGGTCAGTATGACAGCCCGCCTCACCAACGAGCGCGCGCAGTCGGTGCTGAAGTGTTTGGAGTCATTCAGACACAAAACAGCGGTCCCTCTCAAAACATTTCAGAGGCTCCTGGGGCATATGGCAGCCGCAGCCGCAGTGACGCCGCTCGGCCTGCTTCATATGAGACCGCTTCAGCGCTGGTTACACGATCGAGTCCCGAGATGGGCATGGCACCGTGGCACACTCCGGATTGGCGTTTCCCCGCAGTGTCGCCGCCTGTTCAGCCCGTGGTCAGACCCGGCCTTCCTTCAGGCCGGAGTCCCCCTGGGACAAGTCTCCAGGCATCTTGTGGTATACACGGATGCCTCTTCCACGGGTTGGGGTGCTGTATGCAACGGGCAAGCAGCATCGGGCTCCTGGACAGGACCTCGACTGCAATGGCATATCAATTGCCTAGAGTTGTTGGCTGTGCTTCTGGCCCTTCGTCGCTTCCGACCGACGTTGCGTCACAAGCACGTGCTTGTTCGCACCGACAGCACAGCGACTGTAGCCTACATCAACCCTCAGGGTGGTCTACGCTCCCGTCGCATGTCACAACTCGCCCGCCATCTGCTCCTATGGAGTCAAACGTGGCTGAATTCGCTACGTGCCGTTCACATTCCAGGAGAACTCAACCGTGCAGCCGACCAGCTCTCACGGCAGTCCACCCATCCTGGAGAATGGCGACTCCACCCCGAGACAGTCCAGCTGATTTGGAGCCATTTCGGGGAGGCCCAGATAGATCTGTTTGCTTCCCCCGAATCCTCCCACTGCCAGCGGTTCTACTCCCTCAACGAGGCTCCCAACAGCCTCGGCAGGGACGCACTGGCACACAGCTGGCCTCCGGGGCCCAAGTACGCCTTTCCCCCAGTGAGCCTCCTTGCACAGACACTGTGCAAGATCAGGGAGGACGAGGAGCAGGATTCTGCTGGTTGCGCCATACTGGCCCACCCGGACCTGGTTTCCAGAACTCATTTCCCTCGCGGCAGCCCCTCCCTGGAAAATCCCCTTGAGGAGAGACCTTCTTTCTCAGGGGATGGGCACAATTTGGCACCCGCGCCCCGACCTGTGGAACCTGCACGTCTGGTTCCTGGACGGGACGCGTCAGACCTCTCCGGCCTTCCACAGGCCGTGATAGAAACTATCACTCAGTCCAGAGCCCCCTCCACAAGGCAGGCTTATGCGCTGAGATGGGGTCTGTTCGTCGACTGGTGTTCCTCTCGCGGGGAGGACCCACAGAGATGTACGATTGCAGTAGTGCTTTCCTTCCTGCAGGAAAAGTTGGAGCGCAGGCTGTTCCCTTCAACTCTCAAAGTGTACGTTGCTGCCATTGCAGCGTACCACGATGCAGTGGATGGAACATCCCTAGGTAAGCACCAACTCATCGTGAGGTTCCTGAGGGGTGCGAGAAGGGTTAATCCCCTCAGGCCGCACCCCATACCCTCTTGGGACCTCTCCGTCGCCCTCCAGGGCTTGCGGGCGGCCCCATTTGAGCCACTTGCGTCGGTTGAGCTAAAATATCTGTCACTTAAGACAGCGCTCCTGACTGCACTGGCCTCCATCAAGAGGGTAGGGGACCTACAAGCTTTCTCTGTCGACGAAGCGTGCCTAGAATTCGGGCCCGGCGATTCTCACGTCATCCTGAGACCCCGGCCTGGTTATGTGCCCAAGGTTCCCACCACGCCTTTCCGCGATCAGGTGGTGAACCTGCAAGCTCTGCCCCTGGAGGAGGCAGACCCAGCCTCTGCGCTGCTGTGTCCAGTTCGCGCTCTGCGTATATACGTGGACCGCACTCGGCACTTCAGACGCACCGAGCAGCTCTTCGTCTGCTTTGGAGGTCAGCAGAAAGGGAATGCTGTCTCCAAACAGAGGTTGGCCCATTGGGTGGTAGATGCCATCTCCCTGTACCAAAACCAGGGAGAGCCATGCCCCTTAGGTGTTCGTGCCCACTCCACACGGAGTGTTGCCTCATCCTATGCGTTGGCTCATGGCGCCTCACTAGCAGATATCTGTAGAGCTGCGGGTTGGGCGACACCTAATACCTTCGCCAGGTTCTACAACCTTCGCGTAGAGGCCGTATCCTCCCGTGTCTTAACATAGACATCACAGGCGAGCGGGAGTCCGGCTGGTGTCGGCTTGCTGCGCCATTCCTAATGGATCCGTGCGCTATTTCCCTCAGTTGTTCCCTCCGGCGAACCTGGGTCCTCCATGCCCCGTAGTCAGGCCTAGTGCGGAGTAGTGCTTGTCTGTGCTCCGGTTGGGTCTCCTTCGCCCAGCAGGTTGTGGCAACATGTTTCAGTATTTTTTCACGGTCAGCCAGAAGGCCGATGTTTCCCTCATATATCCCTAAAATCTATGGATATATTGAATTTCTTGTGCTCCATATGTAGAGATTTCATGTGCTCCACCCCCCCAACTCCTGCTTCAGTACAACTGGCATCCCTGTGGGGCCCCCAATTGGCCCCCAGGGCGTTGGGAAGGTTACGCTCATATCCGTCTGCTGACACGTCCGCCTGTCGGCACGCGGTGTGTTGCGTAAAGCGACGTCTGGTTCGTGGCCTGTTCCATGGGTCTGTTCCCATATGTAACGTCGTAGTGAAACGACTGAAGGGGAACGTCTAGGTTACGTACGTAACCCTCGTTCCCTGAAGGAGGGAACGGAGACGTTACATCCCCTGCCACGACCTGACGTCGCGCTGACGCCGGGCTGCAGCTCGGCTCCTCAGCAAAAGCCTGAATGAGTGGTTGCCGCCGCCATCTTATATACCCGTATGTACGGGGGAGTGGCTCGGCATGCAAATACCACTCGCCAATGTTCATGAATGTTCATTGGCCTTTTGAATAAGGCTTGGAGATGATTGGACTCTCAAGCGAGTTCCCATATGTAACGTCTCCGTTCCCTCCTTCAGGGAACGAGGGTTACGTACGTAACCTAGACGTTACCTCAAATTCTTCAGATTGAGCAATGATTTGACCCATGTTTTCAGTACTTGCCTGCAGGTCATTAAATCTCCACAGCAACAAAATCTAACATGATGCACATGCTAGGAGTGCTGTAGCCACACGGCCAAATCAAAGGTGTATCTTCAAAAAGATTAGTGAGATGATAATCAGTTGTTCAGAACAAGTTGTCCAGGAGGCCCTCCAGAGACCAGTAATAAAAGTATTTTAACTTATACTATTTTTAATGTAGTATAATTCATATTATAACAACCATATAATATATTATATTACAATGGCCAAGAATGGCCTTTAATCTCATGATTATTCAGCATTTGTTTAGAAGAGGAAGAAAGTGTAGAATAAGAGGAATGATCAGAGTGTAGAAAGAGGGTATATGTGTGAAAGAAGTTAGACGCACTGTTAGTGCTGGGGAAAGAGATCAACAAAAGGTGGTTAGGAACAAGAACTGTAAGAAAAGAAAATGAAAGGAAGAATGATCAAACTAATAAGAAAGAATTTCTATATCTTCTATTCTGTGCAAAAATCTTCATTTAGAAATGTTAGCATGCCCAAAATTTACCACGCAAAATGAATAGGCCATAAGATGATGAAAGTTTGATTTTGTTGACATGCAACCCAGTAACAAGGGAAGGTACACGTTTTGTCTGTTTCTTGCAGCAAAACCACAAACACGGTGGTGCAAGTCTTGTGAAAGAAAACTGAACCACCCCTCTCTGGGAGCGAGAGGGGAGTCTGATCAGAGAGCTGATTTTTAGTTTGACGTGATTAAAGTTGTGTAAAATCAGACAGAGATTCACTAATCTTTACAGACTGCTGAAATGGAAATGGTCAGTGTATAAAAGACATAAGAAAACGCCAAAACCAGCAAACTAATGCTTCGAACACACATCTGACTAGTGCAAACAGTATGATTTGGAAAGATTTTCCCAGGAGATCTGGGTTTCATGATGCCTGTAACACTTCAGACTGTGTGAATTGAACTGCAACAGTAACTCAAGGTGCAACATGCTTAAACTTTGCTGAAACACCAACAACCAGATCTAAACATTGTTTATTTTGACCTTTGTTTGCAGAAGCATGATCATGATAATGATACATGTCTCTGTAGGATAAAACAAGTTTGCTCCTGATGGTATGCAATCCCAGAGCGCAACCATCTCCAACAACTGTGTGGCTATGGCCACCAGATAATGCCACTAGTCTTAAGGCAATTTGTGAAAAGGCTCAAAATTAAACTTTCTTCCTCTCTGTCTGTTTCCCTTTCAGGCTGACTGCTGCAATCCCTGAGGGACAAATTCCACAAGGATGTCCAGTCCCACCTACACCAACTTACACACGCAACAAGGAGATGGGTGCAGAGATACTTCAAGGGGTCATTCACACTTCATAGCACTGCAAGTACTTACATGACCTCCCAGTGTAGCACTGGAACTAAATTACACAACACAGATTATGGTAGGCTAGGCATCACCCATCTCCTATACACAAACATACAGACATACAAACATACACATTTTTACTACTATTATCACACAACATCCTTACCTGGCATTCATAAGAATACCCAGGTCTAAATTACTCACAGCATTCAAATTTATTACACATTATGTACCTCATACATATAAGTCAAAGGAAATTATTTTCATAATTTCACTTCAGTCAAGGCAAACATTTTGATGCCACATCTTAAAGTCTTGTGAAATGTATATGGCCTTACGAACTTACTGTATGTAAGCACTGTAATGTGCATAGGACTTGCATGGCTACAGTCACACATCAATTGATTTAATCTTATCTACAAACTCTAAAATGAGACCTATTCAGCAATGCAACCGGTCTCAAATGTTTATGTCCAATCACTGGCATTGTTGCAAACTAGTGGGCCCCCAGTTTACAGCATATGTCTAACGATAATACAAATTTATCTAAATAGATAATAGAAGTTCTATCAATTTCCAAACAAATTGCATTATCAAATGTGACTTTAGCCTGCACATCAGATGCACAAAGGATGACTGAAAAAAGCTACACAACAGATTTGAAATCTTTGTTTCTATGAATTTCTTTCTCCAATTGACTTGATTAAAACCTTAGGTCTGCATTAATGATTTGCAATTAAGACAATTAATATAGGCAATTTTATGATGGTAATTATGAAATTGTGTATTTCTGTGTTTAATTATATGACAGATTTTAATTATGCATACCACAGTAAACATACGGTTATATTAATTTGGCTACTTCTCTTATTCATGGATGCTTATTCATCCAGACCAAGTAGCTAAATCCAAATTACATTGCATATTGGTAGTAAAAAATCTGGCAACCAAATGACACCTGTTCACTAAATATTTGACTCTGAAAAATGGAGACCTTATTTACCACTCACACTTTTGACATCTCATAACTCTGCTCTCATTCCATTACATCACCAAAGTCATCAGTGTTCAGTTATTGCATGGTCACTCAGGGGTGTCTCGCATGCATCGGAGCATCGTTAGTGAAATAATTGCTTTACTTATGGAAATCTGACAAATTCTGCAAAATATACCTTCTGCCTGAAGGTGACTGAAGGCTTCTTAGCAGGTCAGATAAGCATTCTGGGGAGGATGGCACTTGATGGCACTTGACACAGATGCTTCCCAAGGGCACTTTCAGCTCATGCTTGATCTACTCAACAGACCTGATACAACAAGTAATCTTACAGACTGACTACCACCACTGTTAGTGCAGGTGAAAACGCACCTGACCAAAAAGACTGCAGCAACGCAGGACGCCTGGGCTCAAGGAAACTGTGAATTTGGAGAAGAGATCTCCAAAGAGAGCAGATTTTTTTGTTCTGGTCTGGGTATATAAGCAAAGTGACAAAACGCGGCACTGTGCAGATATATTTTGGCAACAATATGTAATCCTGAATAATCTTTAATTTTTAATTTAATTTTGCAATTAAATCCATATCCTACCTTTTCTTGTAACCCGATAAAATAAATCCACAAGCATTCTAGCCATTCCTGCTTGCTGGCATTCACATCAATCCACAAGTCGTTCTTTTAGGTTAGGCTATTTCATTCAAGTCAATATAAAAACTATTATGGAATGTCCAGCGTTCTCTTACGTTACTGAGCATAGCAAAGTGTGGTACGAGTACCAGTAGTGGTACTCAGGCTCCCTCTAGTAGTACACAGAGGAAGTCACCGCATTTTGCTAGTAGCATGAAAATACATTTTAAGGATTAAATGTTATATGGCTTGCCATGGAAGGAAAGTGTGATTCTGAATCATCTGAACAATCACACAGAATATATACAAATACACACAACATTACACATATAAAATACAGAAGCACGACTGAAATAACTCTAAACACACACACAAAGGTTATGCACACTCCCAAATGCACTAAACTGTAAATGTTAGTCATCAGCAAATGACACTGAATGAAACTAGTTAAGCTGTTAGAAGAGTTTAAAAAAAAAACAAAAAAAAAACGTAATAAATAAAAATACGGCCACTTTTTCCTAATTTTTGATATCCTTTGAACCACATCTCCATATCCTGTGATATGTGCAGCAGTCATAAATGAATCTGTTACCAAGAGCACTTTTCTTCCCTTTGTCATCAAAGCAGAAGTTGCATCTCAAATGTTCATTTCCTACACAAATGAAGGTATGCATATAAAGAAAAATGCACAATTATAATGCATATGGACAAAGTATTTCATATTTGCTTTTATTTATCCTTTATTTTCCTCCTTACCTAGACATATAATGTAAATTATCTGCAAATAATAAGAACCTTTAGCAAAATAATATCTCTCTATTACAAGCAGAAAGAAAACATTTTTAAATGCACCCCGAAGAAGCAAGTTGAGAAATCTTTGAAAGGCAATAAATACTTCTATTTTGGTAACTCATAAACTCATTGACAAGATAACGATGATGAGTAATGATATGAAAATTTAATTCTCATACAGGCTAAAATATTTCATTCTGAGGTGATAAATTCTGGTTTCATTCTCAAGCACAGAAAACACATAACATCTCATAACAGAATGAATGCAGATTGTTGATGCATGTTTGGCTGTTCTCCTGCATCCACCTGTGCCTCCTGCAGCATCTGCTTGTATTGGCTTTTGAAGAACCTGAGCTCTTTATGCATTTATTAGAATAGAATAGAATAGAATAGAATAGAATAGAATCATCCTTGCTCGTCTGCTGGTGGGGGTCAATGCTGGGGTTAGCATGAATTTCCAGCCCATGTACTTTGAAGAGAGTGCACCTAACCTGCAAACAAGTCAGCGCTGGCCCTTTTTGGGCCCACTTAAGGCGAGCCTAAAGGCCCTCGGCAGTTGGCCCCTTATCGCTGTGCAGTCACCATATAACTAACATAATAAAATAACTGACAAAAACATAGTTATCTTCATCTTTTACAAACCAAACTTGCACTGAAAAAAGCAGCAATGATACCTTTTAATGCCGACAAGCACATAGGCCTAATAAGCATGGTATGTGGCAGGAAAAAGTTTGCACACTAGTGTTCCAATATGCCACAAAACTACACTCCTAGTACTTTATTTATTTTATTTTATTGTCATGGCATTGTTATGTGATATTTTGATACTGAAATGCTTTAGCCATAAATGTCCTTGGAGTGAACTATGCCTTAGGTCGCACTATGTTTAGTTTTAATGTGGACTGGCCCTAGCCCATTGTGCCCGCAAAATGCCAGCATGGGCCTTCCAGGGACATGTATGCAGGGTTGGTATCAAGGAGTTCATGGTCGAATCAGTGACTGTGAGGTGCCCAGGACCCGTGGCTACAAAACAAGCCCAAAATCATCAGCCCTCCACCAGCATGTATGACTTATGGTATTAGGCATTTGTGCTGATATGCTTTTTTGGTTCTCACCAAACTTTGCACTGTGCATTTTGGCCAAGCATCTCCACTTTGGTCGTGTCTGTTCAAAGGACATTGTTCTAGAAGTCTCATGGTTTGTTTAGATGCAACTCTGCAAACCTAAACCATGCTGCTATTCTTTTTTTTTTTTTGATAGAAAAGGGCTTTCTTCTGGCAAGTCTTTCAAACATGCCATTCTTGTCCCATATTTTTCTAATTGTACTGTCATGATCTTTATCATTTAACATCTAAATTGAGGCCTGTAGAGTTTGTGGTGAAGTTCTTGGGTTGTCTGTCATTTCTCTGAGTGTTACACAGTCTAATCTTGAGATGAATTTGCTGGGACGTCCACTCCTGGGAGGATTGTTGACTGTTTTGAATGTGTTCCACTTGCAAATAATCTTCCTCACTGTAGAATGATGGACTTTAAATTGTTTGGAAATGGTCGTGCTACTCTTTGAGTCGAGGCTAAAGGATAGCTTGCCTAACTCAAGTTGCAGCAGAAATCAGCCAAACCGCACACAGGTCGCATTCCACAATTTGAGCTTTATTCTCCTGGCAACAGCATTACTTATTAAAAGAAGACAACTTAAAAAAGCAACAGAAATTCAAAGTAAAACCATCACACCTGCACACACGCAGTACTCATGGCATATGGCTGCAGACTGTGCACAGAACGGAGCTCTGCTCTTAAAGGAGCCACAACATTTTCACTTGCTACATCTTCTCAGATTGATGGCAGCAACAATTACTTCTCTAAGATCATTGCTGATGTCTTTCCTCTTTGGCATTGTGTTAACAAACATCAAAGGTCAGCAGCAAAGACACTGGTTAATAAAATGGGATTAAATACATAAAGGATATTTGTAACATATTACTATATTTAATTATTGCAGAGTTCCGTCATATTCTGAGTTTGCATTTCAATGTTTTTATTCATTTTGAGGAATACTGAATCTGTTTTTTGTGAGTGAGATGAATTAATGCATGTTCACATTTAGTCTAAAATACAGTAACATGCTGACTCCCAATTTCCCGACAGGAGACTTGTCAATCAATAAATGGGGAAAAAAGTAACTGTTGTTACTTGTTTGAAAAAGTAAGAAAAAGATATTTTCTTAGAAATTCAAAAGTAATGGGTTACTTTACTAGTTACTTGAAAAAAAATAATATTATTACGTAACTTGTGTTACTTGTAATGTGTTACCAGTGTTGGGCAGTAACGCATTACTATGTAAGGCGTTACTGTAATTTGATTATTTTTGTAATTAGAGTATAGTTACAAGCATGCGTTACCGCTCCATTACATTATTGCCGACAGAATGTGATTTATCATGTAGATTATAAAAAGGGTGTTGGCTAGCACACGTGACGTATTTTACCTGAGAACTTCTTTGACTGGAAAGCGCCTGTGAGGCGGATACTACCAATGAAAACATAGCCAGCTTGGAGAGAGGAAAGCACGCGTTCTGTAGCTGGAAATACAATCATTGTTTTTAAGTTTATTTCTGCCAAAGGCGAGAACATCATTGTGCGTTGTCAATTAGAGGGGAAGAAATCCTTTTCAACCGTGAAAAACTGAAAGGGCAACACGGCACATTAAACATTACTGAGAACGTACCGGGTGCGGAGAGCAACGCATCAGCTTCTGTTGTCGTACCGCGCCGCTGTCTGTTGCGTCGAGTCCAGCGAGAGTGGTCTCTAATCCACTAGATTTGCGCGGTACAAGACTTGATGGCCGAGTGCGGGTGCGAGCGCGGGCGGCCAGAGACTCGTGTGTGCGGGATGCGATAGAATAAAATGATTTGCGGGACTCCCGCAAAATAGAACTGTCTAAACATAAAATATCTAAAACAAATTAATTGCTATTTATGTACTGCACAAAAGCAACAAGAACAACTATATAAAACAAAAACGATTAACAGGCGTAAGCATAGGCAGAGTTTCTATTTATAACACGTGTTTGCAGCGTTGAACAATGCTGATTTCTGAAATGCAATGGACAATCAAAGAATCCACTCACCGCTCGAAATGCCGTGCATTCTGCAACCACGCACGCAGCAGCCTATTGCTTTTAGTTAAAATAACAGCGGTTTGTGAATGTTGATGCTTTAATAACAAGTATTTTATCGGAGCGTTTATGCTGGGATGGTAGGCAACACACAAGTTCACTATTTCACGTAAATTTCGTGGGTGTACAGAAAAAAAGTAACGTAACGAGTAATGTAACTAATTACTTTTGAAATAAAGTAATCAGAACAGTAATTTGATTACTTTTCAAAGGAGTAATCAGTAATCAGTTTTAATAACATGTTAATTTAATAACATTTTCAGAGTAACTTGCCCAACACTGTGTTAGCCCCAACACTGCATACAAGCATAACTTATTAAAATAGTTGGTTCTGGAAGGCAGTTTCACTTGCAAGTAAAGCCACACTTGAATCTTTAAAACACCACTATTGTGACAGATCTAAAGGGGTTGGTTATTTTTGTTTAGTTGTCTATTGTGTGATTGGCCCCTCTTCAGGGCTTTGTTCTGCATTCTCTAGCATCTGCTTGTACTGGCTTTTGAAGAAACCAGCCTGAAAGAAAAAAAAAAAAGCATGCACTACAACACCGAAAAAAAGAAACTCAAGATGAAACATTTGAAACTGAACATCCAGTATACACACCTTATACAGGGCCGCTGTGATGACAGCCAGTAGCAGCAGTCCTCCTATTACACCTCCAATGATCTCTTTAGTCAGATTCACCTCCTCATACACCTCCACTTGAGTATTAATCTATATACACACATACTGTACATTAATACAACATTACCTCTGACAATCCAACTTCCCTTATAAATATAATATTTTTATGGGTTACATTGTGGTTGTATAGGAATACATGGATTGGAAAATCTAAGCTCTAACACATGAACATTTAAATTGCATATTATAATCATAGCTTTTTAGGTTTCAGTTTTATTCTTTTTCAAATTTTATTTAGATTTAATAACATATCTGGCTAATTTGTAAAGAAAATGCATTACCTGAACAGATGGTGCAGTTTGTTGAGAGTCAGAGGAAAAGAAAACATATTTGCTCTTGTCATAATCCAGAGATGCTGAACTGACCAGCTGAAAAACAGCAGCTCTGAGTCCAGTCTAAGAGAGACAGATCATGACATTTAAAAATGATGAAATGATGACAAAAAATATGAATATATGGTCTGTTTTGTGAAATGAATTTGCGTTAAAAGTCATAAACCTGCTCAATCCATCCAGAGCTCACATTGCCAGTTATATTATAAAACTTCCTTTCATTCTTTATGAGAGTGTTGTCACAGCTGAACTCGGCACACGCCGCCACAGAGCAGTTCTGACACACACACACATCCAGAGAGACGGTCAGTGGGGTCAATGCACAGAGACGATAAAACATCATATTTTATGGACTTGTTTATGTTCGATTAGGAAATGAAATTAAATCACTCACCACCACACGATCCTTTTTAATTACTTCAACAAAATCAGTTATGACAGGCCGCAAATCCCTCTGTTTCACACAGTCTGGAATCTAAAAGCACATACATTAGTGTCTGGTTGTTTTCATTTTAATGAATGTGAATCAGTATGGCCTTTTTCTAACACAATCATGCTTACCTCTATGTTTTTATTAGTCCAGATTGATTTATCTCCCAACATCACTGGTACTCTGATGAAAACTTTGAAACTTAGCTCTCTAAAGTCATTTTCAACCTGAAAGAGACCATTTTTTTTTTGCCATGAAGAGACATTGAACTCTAGTTTTGGATGAGATAATGTTTATTTAATTCAAGTTTGTGTTCATGAAAGTGTGTGAATTTCATTTCAGTACCTTTAGTATCTGTTTGACTGGTTTATCAATATCATTTTTCTGCGCAGTAAAATTAATGTGGAGGGTTGAATCTTCATGTCTTAGTTAAAATAAAAGAGAAAATGTGTCAGTTATTTAATATTTTGTGTGTGTACTGTTCAAAAGTTTGGAATCCTTAAGTTTTCTCTCTCTCTTTTTTATTTTTTTATTTTATTATTATTATTATTATTATTATTATTTTGTTTATTTATTTATTTATTTTGTTTGTTATTGAAAACACTTTCCTTAAGGCTGCATTTATTTGGTAAACCATGCAGATCACAGAACTGCAAATTATTTCTGTAAATGCCTCTTTATAAAATATTTGTCCAAAAATGCTAAATACATTTTGGATTTCTTTTACATTAATTCCACAAGTTGTCTAATGAGATTTATCAGTTTAAAGAATATTTAGCTTGGACAATTATCTTGTTAACTACAGTGTAATACTGTACAACATTTATTTTTACATTTCATGTCAAACAAAATATAACCCTGACTAAATTAAACATTAAATTCCATCCTTTGCAAATTCTGGGTGCTGAAACAAATCTAGTTAAGAAAGTCTGTTATAGAGAACCAGAGCACTAACCTTATTAAGGCAATATAGATGGCATATTTTACACCAATGCTTTTCTTTCTGAATAATTCACTGGTTTTAGAGTGTTGGTCATTCCCACTGTAAGTGATGGAGGGTTTTGTTTAGTAGTAGTATTTCCACTGATCAGTTTCTCATATGTGAACAGCTACTGAATGATGCTGATGAAGGTGATATCTACCAAATGGGTCATACCTGTTGATTCTAGCAGTAAATGTGACATTTTGATCGAAGGTGCTTTCTTTACTGATGCTGTATGTAATATGAAACACAGCCTAGAAGTGGATGCAGAGAAAATGAGGAGTGCTAAAAAAGAAAAAAAAAATGCACAGGACAGTTTTAAAAGTGACCTCACCTGAGAGTTTCCCTTGAGGATGGGTTTGTTGATGTGGCAGGTGGTCTCTCCAAATGAACCTTTTTGCTCACTGTCAAGAGATACACACTCCACTCTGCCCTGCTCAAACAGAAAATTATGCATAAACATTAATTCAGTAACAATTATTGTCATTTCAATTGCTATTCAAACCAAGGATGATAACTATCATAATATACTATAACCCTATGATAATTGTGAGAATAAGTCCATACCAAAACAATAACAGTAACAACACAGAGGAACAATATCATTGGAATCAATTTCAGAATGACTTTTTTTTTCTCCAGCTGATGAATGATAAAAACATTGATAGCCAATCAGAATCCATCCTACTTTAAAGATCAGCAGACAACAAAACTACAGTGTGCACTTACAATAAACAAAACGTCATTGTGAAATGGTGTGGACGTTCAAATAGTTCATTGGTGTCTTTTTTTTAAATCATATTTTACCTGTTTAGATATGATTCTCCTGTAGGAAAGTCCAAAGGGGTAGCTGAGGGTGAAGAGTGTGTTGTATGAGTTTTCTCCTCTGTTCTCTACAAACACTGTCACATTGATCTCCTGCATGATGCCAACCTCTATATTTGTAGATCTGGATCACAGAAACAAAAGAGAAAAAAATTCACTTGGAATGAAACAAGGTTGATTCCATAATTTGACATTATTGTATGAAGCCGCTAAAGGAACACTGATTGTAAAATAACAATAATTATTATTATCATAATAGCAAGACCGAATGCTTTTGCATTCTCTTGCAAAACTCTTGGAAAACTGCAATTTCTTGGTGGAACACAATACTTTTGCAAGATAACACAAGTGTTTTTGTGCTGTCACGTTCTGTTGTCTGACTTCTGGTTTGTTTCCTTTGTTTCCTGTTTCGTTGTTCCTATGTTTCCATTTAGCTTCAGTTGTCATGGGTATTCATTATTACTAGTTAGAGCAAACGTTTTGTATTGAGTTTGTTTCCTGCTGTGTTTAAGACCTTTAATTCCCTCAGTTCATAGTCTGGTGTTGTTAGTGTATAGAGCACACTGTTATGTTGCTTCTTACCCTGGAATATTGTCTTTGGTTTTGTACAAGTAAAGCACAAGTAATGTTATTATTTGCAAAATTTGCGCTGTTCTTTAATACAATGCAGAATAACTAAACTGTTAAGGAGTGAAGGCGAGAGACGAGCGTATCCATTTGCAAGCTTTATTCAGAGACGTCATGAAACAGGTGAGGGCCAGACAATGGCAAACAGGTATGTAAAGACAAGACAAAGAGAAGTCCAATAAATAGGTGAGAGTCGATCGACGGCAAACGTAATCCAGGTGGCATGGTAAACCACAAGACAGGCAATAAATCCAGGGCAGGCAGAGAAACAGACAGGATGAGGTAAACCAGGCTGGGATCAAGACATGGATAAAACAGACATGACTAGCAAACATGGACAGGAATAAACAGAACGTAACTAGCTCTGTAATGTTGCTATTGCTAGAGGAGCAACAGCTGCAAACTCTGCGATCCGAAAGAGGAAGTCCATGGCTTATAAATTGTGTTTGATTGGTTGCAGCTGTGTGTGTGTGTGTAATCAGTGCAATGGATGATGGGTAATATAGTTTGGAGTTTGGAGAGTCAATGTAATGGAAGGGTGACCTCTGGTGGCACTCAGACGGAAGGC
Source organism: Labeo catla (assembly GCA_012976165.1). Lineage (NCBI taxonomy): Eukaryota > Metazoa > Chordata > Actinopteri > Cypriniformes > Cyprinidae > Labeo > Labeo catla. The sequence goes on along the minus strand of VONZ01001310.1, from coordinate 79,102 downwards.
CACGGACAGAATTCATGACATAAACCTAAATATTTGCTCACCCAGAGAAATTGAAGTCCATTCTGAGGTCATCAACACAAATGGCATCACGTCCACAATTTATCTCAAAGTCCAGCTGTAGAATGAAGATATTAAAATATTTGGAACATGATAAAATAAAAAAATAAATAAATAAACAAATCACAAACATTCTCTCATGTTCTCTCAAATTACATATTACACTAGATAGGCTATATAGAAGTTCATATGTTTAGACATAAAGCGATGCTTGAAAGTTCGAAAAGCCTTTACAATTGTCTGTATTTCTGCATAAATGTGACCCAAAACATCATCAGATTTTTACACAAGTCCTGAAAGCAAACAAAGAGGATCCAATCAAACAAATGAGACAAAAAAAATTGGTTTCACTTTATTTTGATGGTCCTTATAACACATTCTGTTGACTATAAGTAACGTTGGACCTACACAGTGTTGGGGAAAGTTACTTTTAAAAGTAATGCATTACAATTTTTCATTACTCCCGGAAAAATTTAGCTCATTACGTTACTAAGTTACTTTTTTTGGAAAGTTATGTGTTATGTTACTTTTAAGTTACTTTTTAAATCTGGGCAGGGCTTGCTTCTTTGTTTTTAATAGAAAACCATTCTAATGTAAAAGCCCTTTTACACCAAAAGTGAAATGAATTCACCTCCCTGTATTGAAAAAAAAAAAAAAAAAAAAAAAAAAAAAAACATTTATGCAGGAGATCTACCTTCAGCCATATATTAAAAAAAAAAAAAAAAAAAAGAAGAAGAAGCACAAATATTAGTTTATCTAAAGTAATTTTTGGTTATTAATATGGTTGAATTGCATCATCCACAGTCAGCAGTTATGTTGCAAAGACACTGGTTTGGAATATAATGGGAATAAATACATAAAGGATATTTGTTTTATTTAACATAATTACTGGAGGGCTGTGTCTGTCACACCCCTGTGGACTGTTTTGTGTGTTTTCCCCATGTATGCCCTTATTTGGCCCTTCCTGTTCCGTTTTCAATTTGTTAGGTCACTGTCTAATCAGTTACACCTGTCTCCCCCTGATTGGTTAGTCTTTGTATTTAAGGTTGATTGTGTTCATGTTTGGTTGTCGGTCCACAATAGTCACTCCGTAAGTCACTCTGCCTGTGTTTAGTTCTTTCTGTTCGTTACCCCGGTTAATGCAAAGAATGTTCGTGTTTGATGTTGGATTCCCTACTGTTCCTGTTCGTTATTTGGATTATTCAATAAATGAGCATAAACTGGACCTTCTCGTCATACTCCTCATTTCCCCGGCCAACCACGTCCTGACAGCGTCATATTCTGAGTTTGTATTTCACTGTTTTTATTAGGGATGTGCCAAACGAGGCTTTTGAAGCAGTGAGGCTTTTACAACAAAGTGCGTTGATGCTTCGAAGCTTTTGATACAGTTCTCTACTACGCCATCTGCTGGTCAATAAAAATTCTTACACAAAATGTGTCATTTGGATGTTTTGTTCATCGGGGTGTTATTGTAAGGTTTATTTGTGAATTTTATAAGCATATATGTAATTAGGAAGGTGGCGTGTGTGTGCAGCGATAGAGTTTCCAAAATGTATTGTATTTTGCACAATACAATGACAAAGGTTTAATACGCCAATAGATTAAACTAACGTAATTTTAAAAATTAAAAAAAAAAAAACGCATACAAATGCATGATGACCGATAAAGTTATAACACTGCACTAAATGACTAACGGGTATGGGACAGCGCAATCGATACGCTTTGTATTTGAGCCTAGCGTGACGTGTCAGTGAGGTAACGAAGGTTCGTTTTCAAAGATCACGTGACAGCCTCATTTCGAGCAATGCTTCGGAACACTGTTTCGGAACACTAGTGTGTTGAAAACTCGAAACGTGTGTCGACACTAGGTGTCGAGCTACCCATCCCTAGTTTTTATTCATTTTGTGGAATACTGAATCTGTTCTTTGTGAGTGAAATGGATTAATGCATGTTAGAATTTAGAAATTCAAAAGTAATGCGCTACTTTACTAGTTACTTGAAAAAAGTAATATTATTATGTAACTTGCGTTACTTGTAATGCGTTACCCCCAACACTGCACCTATATCTACTAATTCTCACTAGAGTGTTAGTAGAGTATTAGTAGACTGGTAGGGTTAGGATTAGATTAAGTTGACATGTACTTGCAAAGTTACTTACAGTCAGTAAAATGTCTGTTGGGAGACCATCACAATAAGGAGTTAGCAGATATTAAGCAGACATGCGACTAATACTCTAATGAAAGTTAGTTGAAATGTAGGTGCAATGTTACCAAAAAAAATTCTTTGTCATTTATTTAATGGGAATAAATAAATAAATAAATAAATAAATAAAAGAAGGTGCTCCAGTGTCACATATTTGTGCACTGCAAAAGTATGTGAATCTCTAGGATTAGCTGTTAGTTTGAAGGTGAATTTAGAGTCCGTCTTTTCAGAGCTGCATTAATTCAGTGGAATGACCACCAGGTGTCAGTGTGTGCCCTGTTTTTATTTAAAGAACAGGGATCTATCAAAATCTGATCATGTTTGTGGAAGTGAATAATGGCACGAACAAAGGAGAAAAAAAGTTGCTCTTGCTCGTCAGGCTGGAAAAGGTTACAAAACCATCTGGACCAGGATGGCTTGCCATCATTGATGGAACAATGAATTTTGAATTAGACCAGCAAATTCTAAAGGAAAATGTAAGGACATCTGTCTGAGAACTGAATCTCAAGAGAACATGGGCCATGCAGCAAGAAAACAATCCCAAGCACACAAGTCGTTTAACCAAAGAATGGTTAAAGAAGAACAAAGTTAATGTTTTGAAATGGCCAAGTCAAAGTCCAGGCCTTAATCCAATTGAAATGTTGTGGAAGGACCTAAAGCAAACAGTGCATATAGGAGGAAACCCACAAACATCACAGAGTTGAAGTAGTTCTGTACTGAGGAATGGGCTAAAACTCCTACAAGCAGTTACAAGAAACTTTACCCGCAGTTATTCCTGCAAAATGGGGTCACCATATACTGAAACAAAGATTCACATACTGTTGCAACACACAGATATGTAACAATGGACCATTTTTCTCTCTCTTTTTCAAGACTTGGAAATCTGATGATGTTTTGGTCATATTTATGCAGAAATACAGAAAATTGTAAAGGGTTCACAAACATTCAAGCAGCACTGCATGTCAAAAAAAGTGTTAGAAAATACAATAATACTATGTGTTTTGAGTTGGATAATTCACCCAAAACTCACAATTCTGTCAACATTACTATTGGTTTTTTGTAAAAACTATTTTGAAGAATGTTTCAGCTCGTCCAATTAAAGTCCAATAAGGTCCAAAACAACACTCAACCCCATTGACTTTCAATGTTGGGACAAGCATACAAACAGATATTTTTCAAAATATCTACTTTCATGTTCAAAAAAAATATATATAAGTAAATAAATTTAAAAAAAAGCAGAAAGAAAGAATATCATACAGGTAACATGCATTAAATAGTGGTGAGCTGTCCTTTAACATTACATCTGAAAAATGCAATGTTGCTTTGAAATTAGTTTGCTTTCTCTTACATTGTGGTCTGTCGTGTTTTTTATCCCCGGAAGCAGTATTGGCCTTATGTTTTGCAATGTGGCAGATGGTAGACCCTCAAAAGTGAATGTTAACTGATTGGACAACGGGTTCAGAGCATCTTCTGAGAAACCCTGATAGGATACATACAGGATATTCATGTACCATTAAATCATGATTTTCAGTTTGTGTTGGCACATTGTTGTACATTATTCCCATTCAAAATCAATATTTCATACAGCCAGAATAACAGACTCTGATATTTAAAAATCATGAGAAAATGTTTCAGACTTACGTCTATAAAGAAAGGATGGCTATTGCAAGTTTCTTTCATGTTCATGTTCATGTTCATGTTCATCACGGAATTGTGGAAGCGGTTTTTGGGTGTGAAATATGCACGATATTTCTGACGCTTGGCATCCAGCGTTATGGTGTAATTAATATTTGCTGTTAAGCCTAGATAAGAAACATAAAATGTATCACAAATACAGTACAAACAATAATTTTGTGACATATTACAATTTTAAAAATAAAGTATAATTATTATTCATAAATAAATAAAATACTGACCAAATTTTAGTCATATCTGTTGCTGACTCTGATAATTTTATGTCTACTTACATTAATTCTTTCTCAGATTGAATAAAACTTATAGTTGTCTCTGCAGTTTAAACTGAGAGAAACTATCTGCACATTAAAAACGTTACACACTTTACAACATCAAAGAATATTTCTAATTCTGGTTAAACCTCTTATGTTGTGATTGTATGGACGCATGGTGAAGCACACTTTCATGGTGTTTTCCAGTGACTGGTCTGTTTCACCGGTTGGTATTTTGGATGGGTTGTAAGTTACATTGGTTTCCAAGTACATGATGGGTCTGGACCTGAATGATTCACATATAACGCATATGAATGATCATGACTAAATCTGTACTTTTCTATATATTTATAAAGTTCTTTATAAAACAAAACACACCTGAGAAGCAGAACTGCTCCCATGGAGCCAACAGCAATATCAGGAAGGTTGTCTGCACTCTGATCTGGAGAGGACTGACTCAACGAAATCCCAAAGAACCGCAAACCTGGTCGCACAGATAACCCAGCAATCCTCTGTCATCACATACAGTGAAGCAAAGAGGGAGAAAGAGACAAAGAGGATTTCAGGATGGAAAGTCAGTTATAAGACAATTATTATAGGCACTGACCACAAACAGTGGTCAACAGGATATTTTTGTTGGTGTGTTTTGACAATGAACACTTGGAATGTTGCTCTGCAATTATTGATAAAGTTATTTCCAGTACATTAAAGAAAATGATCTGGTTTTTTTTTTCTTACAACAACTTATCCTTGAGATATTGGTTGTGCTTGATGAATGTCATCAAATCTATAATCAGTTAAAAAAATTAAGAACACGCTTAATTTTAAATAGCTTTTTTCAAATATTAAACGGTAAAACATCTAATAGTTCTCACACACAAAACAACAACAACAACAAAACATAAGATTTGTGTCTCTAAAGTTTAAGTAACAGAACATGTTTTTATCCTATTTGTGAAAAGTATTTAAACAGCAGGTTTAACTGCTAATTTGTCTTTTTTATTATTAACTCTTTTCCCACCCATCGCACCTGTGAGTATGTGGGATTTATTTCATATGGTCCTCCATTGAAGATGTAGATGCTGCCCTGTCCGTCTTCCTCTAAAGGAGCTCCAATCAGCACATCCATGTAACCATCACCATTCAGATCTGCTGGACTGGCCAAAGACGAGCCAAACCGACCCCTTTGACCTGCCATTCCCACCAGCACCGTATCCGAAAAAACGAAGGACGACTATGAAGACAGACCAGAGAGAAGTAAACAAACAAGCAAATCAAAACTTAAATCAGAACAGATTTTCAAAGTGATCTAAAACATTTAATCCCCATCACTTACCCTGCTGTTGAAAGTGTAAACAAACACTTTGCCTTCCCGGTCAGGCTCTATGTATGTTGGTGCTGATACCAACAGGAGGTCTGTTCTAGTGTCACTGTTCAAATCCACCACACAAAGCTCAGCTCCAAAATATGAGCCAATCTGAGGCTGATAAAAGGGAAAGGGAAGCTATATAGTTTAACACACAGTCTAGTTTGAGCTTACTTTCACTTGTTTGTGCGATATGCTAATATTTTACACAAATATAAGATTTATAACCTTAGGAGGATCCAGTTCCTGTAATTTGCTTGGAATATCAATTCTTGAAACAGTTACTTGTCCCTTATGCTTGTGTCTTGGTGCTCCCATGACTGCATACTTTGTTCCAGACATTGTCGCTATTGCCAAGGAATAACCTGTAAACAAAATAGACTTTAGAAAATATCCTGAGGCATCTGACTGATTTATTTTGATTTACACAGTCAAAAAAAGAAATCTTACCTAAATAACTCTCATGCTCACTTCCAGCTTGAAATGCATTTAACTGATTATTTTGTGTGTACAGCTGATATCCACCCTTCCACTGAAAAGCTCCCACTGCAGTCATTATTATGTCTGTCTGAGTGCAAAATTTTATAGGAATGATAAGCTGCTTGTATTACAAGTTCTGTTTAGGGCTTTTAACACTTGAAATATTATCCATTGGTCATTCTAAATAAATTCCTGGTTATCTTACTTCATGCGTTTCAGTTAACAATTAATCCTGTGTATTTATCAACTGACGAATAAATGTAATAAACAAGAGAATAAAAAAAGAATTTCCATGTTCTTCCCATAAAAATATGTTTTATCATCTTCGGGAAGCATGTTTTCTTCTTTCATGTTTTCTTTCAAAATAACACTTCAAAATTGTCACAAAAAGAGGTAAACCTAAATTGTTCTTCAATTAAGTAAAGTACTGACAATAAATTTAGAATTAATGTAAAAACAACAACAACAACAAAATTACTATGCTATAGTGTGGGAAAAGCATAATCAGCATGCAAATGCTTTAATTAAACAGAACAGTAAAGACTATTTACTGTTCTACAGAATACTAAATTACTAAAAGACTACAATTCAACAGCTCCCAATTTAATAGTAATACATTGTAAAATCAATGTGTTACTTGGGTTTCTTTGTATTTATTTCTGAAATTTACTAACAAAGTAAAAATTTTATGTAGTGAAAAGTGAAAAGTGAAAATTTTAGTAAAAAAGTTAAAAGTGATTTTTTTTTTTATCCTGCTGTATTTACTTTTACTATTACAACATACAAGTAAAATATATATCATATATATAAGTATCAAATATATATCATATATATAAGATATATATCAAAAATTAAAGAGGTCATCGGATGCAAAGTTCACTTTTTCATGTTGTTTGAACATTAATGTGTGTTGGCAGTGAATGTACACATCTACCCTATAATGATAAAAATCCATGCAGTGGTTTGTAATTAATCTGTAATAATAATATCCCCTTTTTCAAATCGAGATGCTCCCACGATAGTTGATTGACATAAGCATCTTACCTCAGATCAGCTGTCACAGTCCGACCTCTATTGTTTCGATGCTGGATATAAGTTAGACAAGAATATCTCAGATTGAGCGATTAAGATGTTGTGTTGCTGGATGTAATAATGAACATAGTGGTCGTCATTTACTCCCGACATCTGAGCCGCTGAAGATGCAGTGGATTACGTTTTGTTTGTGAATGAAATGCGGCTCCCGATCTACATATATCCGTCTGTGTTCGTGCAAATCATTTGTGATCCAGCTTCACTTACAGCAGAAGTGAGTATAATGTTTTTTTTAATGAATCTTTGTGATCCCCTTTTCTAATAACATCCTAGTTAGCAAGTTTAGTGGCTAAACACGGCTAAATGTGGCTAAAGTAAACAGACTGGTCACCCCACAGAGAGAAGAGAGGGGCGGGGCGAGCAGAGCTCATTTGCATTTAAAGCAGCCTCGACCAGAATGGGATGATTTTTGCAGAGCTGATTTTGACAAGGTAAAAAGGGTGTTGTTTTATACTACCATTGAGAATTTTTAACCAAAGTATATTATAGACTTTTCATTAAGACCCTAAAGAATCATATCAACATGTGGAAAATGGACATCCGATGATCTTTAGTCAAAATGACCACATCTGATCACAGTTGACATGACAGTCGCATGGCTTCTTAGCCATTGAGAAGATGATTAGCTAACACCTGATTTTACAAATCATTTTTAGGAGGGTGTGATGCTTTTTCCAACTCAGTGATTGTTTTTTTTTTTTTTTTGATGACATGTTGGTGTTGTTTCTTTCTTTTGAATGTTATAAGTTGCACTGAGTAAACACAGCTCGTTAAAACAAAATGTCTGTTTTCTTTTCAGGCTGTCTTCATTTCAAAGCAACAAAATGTGATTTTTTTTAAAGGGATTCTTTTCTACACCCACTGTATGTATTTCACGTTTTAAATTTTTTAAAAATGTCTTTTTAATTTTGATGTAATGTAGTATAATTACATTTGATGTTAATGCTGCACTAAACCCATCCTGTGCAAACTCCATCCGAGATGAATCGCCAGTGGTCTGGGTTCCTAGCAAATAAAAGAAGCAACAACACAGTTAACTAGTTGAATATTATTATTATTATTATTATTATTAAAAGCAGCCATATTTCCTCTGCAAACATACCTTCAATAGCAATAATGTTCTCTTTGAGTTGTTCACTAATGCCGGCCAGTGCATCAAAGTCAGTTACTTTAAACACATGCTTATCGGTGGGTAAAGATGCAATAGTCGCCAGCTCCTTTTTTGCTTTGTCAACATTAAAAGCATTGCCAACCTAAGAAAAATTCAAAGAGGGGATAATGCTTCATAAATATAATGTTTATAACTTCTGGCATATAACCTCATGTCATTCCAAATGTGTATGCCTTTTTTTCCTTTCTGAACACAAAATAAATTATATTTAAAGGAACGTTTCATATGTTTTTGAACATAAAATATAGAAAAAACCAAAACAAACAAACAAAAAAAGGCTGGTTGGCTGGACATAGCTGGTTTTAGCTGGTCTCCCAGCCTGGCCACCTAAGGAAGTGATCAAAACCCCTTTAAAACCAGCCTGCTGACCAGCTATGACCTGCTAAGACCAGGCTGGATGACCAGCTAAAACCAGCCAACCAGCTTAGGCTGGTTTTAGCTGTTTGTTTGTTTTTCAGCAGTAAAGAAAGTGAGTTGTACAGGTTTGTAATGACATAGGCAGTGAGTAAATGATGACGGAATTTCCATTTTATGTATACATTTACTTTACACAGTGAACAAAATCATTTTGAAAACTTAAAATCTTTTCCAAGACAAACACATAAGGAAGGGATATTAAGACTGATTGATATACATATCGATCTTACCCCAATAGCATATCGTGTTATTTTTTTGGCTTGTGCTTGTTGAACAGCTTCAGTCAATGAATAATCAGTTGATTCACCATCTGTGATAACAACCAAAATTTTGCTGGCTGATGGTCTTGCTCCTCCTTCACTTACAAATAGCTCTCTCCTGTTAATAGGAAATAGTACAGAATATTTAAATAATAAATAGTTGAATGATGCAACTGTATACAATATGTTTATTATTAAGTTCATATTATGCATTGTCTTAGTTTTCTTTTTTAAAGTGTTTTACAATTAGATTGTAATTTTGTTCTGTGCTCATCAGTCTCATCATATTTTCTGTCAGAAGTATTGTATGGTTAAATAGAATTTGAATAAAATATATTAAAAAAAATCTCACACAAGCTGTTTTATAGCCGTTGCAGTGTTAGTCCCTCCTCCTCTTTGATGTATCTTAGTCACTGCGTCTTCCCATGCCTTGGCGTCTTTGACTTGTTGAAACTTGTAATGAACAATACAATTTGTAGAAAACTGTGCAATGGCAAACTGTAACAGATAGAGATAGATTTAGTTCCTGATGCTATGAAAACGTCTAGGTTACGTACGTAACCCTCGTTCCCTGAAGGAGGGAACGGAGACGTTACATATGGGAACTCGCCTGAGTGACCAATCACCTCTGAGCTTTACAGAAAAGGCCAATGAAATTGGCGAGTGGAGTTTGCGTGCAACGCCACTCCCCCGTACATACGGGTATATAAGATGGCGGCGCGCATCCACTCATTCAGGTTTTTGCTGAGGAGCCGAGCCGCAGCCCGGCGTCAGCGCAGCCTAGGGTTGTGGCAGGGGATGTAACGTCTCCGTTCCCTCCTTCAGGGAACGAGGGTTACGTACGTAACCTAGACGTTCCCCTTCAGTCGTTTCACTACGACGTTACATATGGGAACAGACCCATGGAAAAGGCCACAACCCTGAGGCTGCGTTACGCAAGACACCAAGTGCCGACAGGCGGACGTGTCGGAAAGTGGAGTCACTACGTAACCTTCCCAACGCCCTAGGGACCAGTAGAGGGGCCCCATAGGGGTGCCAGATGTACTGAAGCATGGGTTGGGGGGGCGGAGCACATGTGGTTTAGGCATGTGGAATAAAGAAATTGAATACATCTAATCTGTTATAGATGTATGAGGGAAAACACAGCCTTCTGGCTGACTGTGGAGAAATACTGAGACATGTTGCCACAACCTTCTGGGCGAAGGAGACCCAGTCGGAGCACAGTCGCGGACTACTCCGCATCTAGTCCTGACTGCGGGGCATGGAGGACCCAGGTTCGCCGGAGGGAACATACTGGGAGATAGCGCACGGATCCCGTGGGAATGGCGCAGCAAGCCGACACCTGCCGGCCTCCCGCAAATTACCTGATGTTACCTTAACACACGGGAGGACACGGGCTCGACGCGGAGATTATAGAATCTCGCGAAGGTGTTAGGTGTCGCCCAGCCCGCAGCTCTGCAGATGTCTGCTAGCGAGGCGCCGTGCGCCAGCGCATAGGAGGAGGCAACACTACGAGTGGAGTGAGCTCGAACTCCTAGGGGGCACGGCTCCCCCTGGCTTTCGTAGGCCAGGGAGATGGCATCTACCACCCAATGGGCCAACCTCTGCTTGGAGACAGCATTTCCCTTCTGCTGTCCTCCGAAGCAAACAAAGAGCTGCTCGGAGCGTCTGAAGCTCCGGGTGCGGTCCACGTAAACCCGTAAGGCACTAACGGGACACAGCAACGCTAAGGCCGGGTCTGCCTCCTCCGGGGGCAGAGCTTGCAGGTTCACCACCTGATCCCGGAAGGGTGTGGTGGGAACCTTGGGCACGTAACCGGGCCGGGTCTCAGGATAACGTGAGAATCAGCCGGCCCGAACTCCAGGCACGCTTCGTTGACAGAGAAGGCTTGTAGGTCCCCGACCCTCTTGATGGAGGCGAGCGCGGTCAGGAGCGCTGTCTTAAGCGACAGGAATTTAAGCTCGACTGAAACCAGCGGCTCGAAGGGAGGTCCCCGCAGGCCCCGAAGGGCGACGGAGAGATCCCAAGAGGGTACAAGGTGCGGTCTAGGGGGATTAACCCTTCTTGCACCTCTGAGGAACCTCACGACCAGTTGATGCTTCCCGATGGATGTTCCATCGACTGCATCGTGATATGCCGCGATGGCCGCGACATACACTTTGAGAGTTGAAGGAGACAGCCTACACTCCAACTTCTCTTGCAGGAAGGAAAGCACTACTGCGATCGGACATCTCTGTGGGTCCTCCCCACGGGAGGCACACCAGTCAACAAAGAGACCCCACCTCAGTGCGTAGGCCTGCCTCGTGGAGGGGGCTCTAGACTGAGTGATAGTTTCTATCACGGCCTGTGGAAGGCCGGCGAGGTCTACCGTGTCCCGTCCAGAAGCCACACGTGCAGGTTCCATAGATCGGGACGCGGGTGCCAAATCGTGCCCATCCCCTGAGAAAAAAGGTCCTTCCTCAGGGGAATCTTCCAGGGAGGGGCTGTCGCGAGGAGCGTGAGGTCGACGAACCAGGTCCGGGTGGGCCAGTATGGCGCAACCAGCAGAACCTGCTCCCCGTCCTCCCTGATCTTGCACAGGGTCTGTGCAAGGAGGCTCACTGGGGGAAAGGCGTACTTGGGCCCCGGAGGCCAGCTGTGTGCCAGTGCGTCCCTGCCGAGGCTGTTGGGAGCGTCGTTGAGGGAGTAGTAGAGCTGGCAGTGGGAGGATTCCGGGGAGGCAAACAGATCTATCTGGGCCTTGCCGAATCGACTCCAAATCAGCTGGACTGTCTGGGGGTGGAGTCGCCATTCTCCAGGGTGGGTGGGCTGCCGTGAGAGCTGGTCGGCTGCACGGTTGAGCTCCCCTGGTATATGAACGGCGCGCAGCGATTTCAGCCGCGTCTGACTCCACAGGAGCAGATGGCGGGCGAGTTGCGACATACGACGGGAGCGTAGACCACCCTGGCGGTTGATGTACGCTACGGTCGCAGTGTTGTCCGTGCGGACAAGCACGTGCTTGTGGCGGAGCATCGGAAGAAACCGACGCAGCGCGAGAAGCACTGCTAGCAACTCCAGGCAGTTGATGTGCCAAAGCAGTCGAGGTCCTGTCCAGGAGCCCGAGGCTGCTTGCCCGTTGCATACAGCACCCCAACCCGTGGTGGAGGCATCTGTGTAAACCACAACATGCCTGGAGACCTGTCCTAAGGGGACTCCGGCCCGTAGGAAGGCAGGGTCTGACCACGGGCTGAATAGGCGGCGACACTGCGGGGAAACGCCAATCCGGAGTGTGCCACGGTGCCATGCCCATCTCGGGACTCGATCGTGTAGCCAGCGCTGAAGCGGTCTCATATGAAGCAAGCCCAGCGGCGTTACCGCGGCTGCAGCTGCCATATGCCCCAGGAGCCTCTGAAATGTTTTGAGAGGGACCGCTGTTTTGTGCCTGAATGATTTCAGGCAGTTCAGCACTGACTGCGTGCGCTCGTTGGTGAGGCAGGCTGTCATATTGACCGAGTCCAGCTCCATACCGAGAAAAGAGATCCTCTGCACTGGGGAGAGTTTGCTCTTCTCTCGGTTGACCCGAAGGCCCAGATGGCTGAGGTGCTGAAGCACCAGGTCCCTGTGTTCGCACAACAGATCTCGCGAGTGAGCCATGATGAGCCAGTCGTCGAGATAGTTGAGGATGCGAACGCCCTTCCGCCATAGCGGAGTCAGGGCACCCTCGGCGACCTTCGTAAAGACGCGGGGGGACAGGGACAGGCCAAATGGGAGCACCTTGTACTGATACGCTCGACCCTCGAAAGCAAACCGTAGAAAGGGTCTGTGTCGAGGCAAAATCGAGACGTGAAAGTACGCGTCCTTCAGGTCTATGGCCGCAAACCAATCCTGGTGTCGAACGCACGAAAGGATACGCCTCGAAGTGAGCATTTTGAACGGCAGCCTGAGAAGGGACCGATTCAAAACTCGAAGATCCAGGATTGGTCGTAACCCACCGCTCTTCTTGGGCACGATGAAGTAAGGGCTGTAGAACCCCGACCTCATCTCGGCTGGAGGGACAGGCTCGATTGCGTCTTTCGCCAGTAAGACAGCAATCTCCGCACGCAGGACAGAGGCATCCGTGTCCGAGTGGACAGAGGTGAAAAGGACGCCTCTGAATTTGGGCGGGCGCCTGGCGAACTGAATCGCGTAGCCGAGACGTACCGTCCGGATCAACCACCGGGACGGGCTGGGCAGCTCTAGCCAGGCTGCGAGCCTGGTCACCAGTGGGATCAGCGGAGCGTTGACCGACGTGACCGCGGTGGGGCGGCCTGCGGGAAGGGGAAGGGGACTGGTCCCAGAAGGATGAACGTCCTGGAGAGCAGTCTGGCCGCTCTGAGCAGCACTTACCTTCCTCCCAGGTTCCCGCGCTGGCGAATGTTGGCTCCGAGTCCGAACCCGAGGAGACATCTTGTCTGACAGGAACAGAACTCGGGGCACTTGGCCCAGAGATGTGGAAAATTGCTCTTTCTGTGAGTGGGTGGGTACCGCCGACCCGTAGGTCGACGGCAGCTGAGCGCACAGACGGCCCCGGCCCTCCACCGGGGGCGGGGGGGCAGATGTTGTCGTCCCCCGAAGAGCAGCTTCCATCATCTCCAGGCTGCCCGTGTCAGGAGCGCCGCGCAGACCTGCGGGTCTTAGGTGTATGAGGGGGCTCCTGAGCAGCGGGCGGCGCCGCTCCCCTGCGGCGGCCACGACGTCTGGCGGCGAGGCGCGCATCATGGGCCTCAGCCGGAGACGGAGCAGGTAGGTCTTGCTTCTTGGGGGCCGCAGGGGGGCGCCCTCGGCGACGAGCAGGCTGAGGCTGGGCACCCGGGGACTTCGTGGGAGTCGCACGCCGGGGCAAGATGTGACTGATCGCCTCAGTCTGCTTCTGGACTGCCGAGAACTGCTGGGCAAAGTCCTCGACAGTGTCGCCGAAGAGGCCGGCCTGGGAGACAGGAGCGTCGAGAAAGCGTGCTTTGTCGACATCTGCCATCTGCGCCAGGTTCAGCCAGAGGTGGCGTTCCTGGACCACGAGTGTGGACATCACCTGACCAAGGGACCGCGCCGTGACTTTAGTCGCCCGGAGGGCGAAGTCGGTCGCCGCACGCAGCTCCTGCAAAACCGCTTGGTCAGGACTACCCTTGTGCAGTTCTTTTAACGCCTTGGCCTGATAGACCTGCAGGGTGGCCATGGCGTGCAGGGCGGTGGCGGCCTGGGCCGCAGCACTGTAGGCTTTGCCGGTCAGAGCCGACGAAAGCCTACAGGCTTTGGACGGGAGGCGCGGAGAGCCCCGCCAGGTGGCGGCGTCTTGCGGGCATAAATGCACCGCAACCGCACGCTCAACCTGAGGGACCCCCTCGTACCCCCTGGCCGCCCCGCCATCAAGGGTAGCGAGGGCTGAGGAGGTAAGGCGTGAACGAGCCGAATGAGGGGCCCGCCACGCCTTAACCAGCTCATCGTGCACCTCCGGGAAGAAAGGGACTGGGGGCGAGCGCGGCGGCGCCGCAGACCTCGTCCCCAGAAACCAATCATCCAGCCTCGAAGGATCGGGAGGAGGCACCTTCGGGACCTCCAGCCCGATCCCCTTGGCGGCCCGGAGGAGCATGGCCGACAGTTCGGCGTCCGCCTCAGACGGAGCAGCGACCGCAGAGGGGCGCTGCTCCGCCGAAGTGCCCGCCTGATCTGCCGACCGTTCACCCTCTGATGCTGAGAAAGACATCTCTTCCTCCGGGGGAGCACCAAAAGAGACGCTGGGCCCGCTTTTAGACGGGGGAGCGGTCTGCTTGGGCATCACCACGGGACCACGCGGTGGAGCGGAAGCCCGCGGGGTATTAGCCGGCGGGACATTCTGCACCGTCACCTGGAGGTCCCCCAAGCGCCTCGCCGAAGCAGCCGTAAAGCCTTTACGGCTCGCCGAACTACCTCGGGAAGACGACGAGGGGAGCCGTCTCGCGAACGAGAGGCGGGACCTCAACGTGGCCATGGACATGCGTTCGCAATGAACGCACGAACCATCCACAAACGCTGCCTCTACGTGCTCTCGGCCCAGGCACGTGAGACAGCGATCATGACCGTCAACGGAGGTGAGGAAACTACCGCACCCAGAAACGCACGGTCGGAAAGCCATACCGGGACAATGGCTCTCGACGACCGTAAGGAAATTGCTCTCTTAGATCCCGGTTCGCCCAGGGAGGACGCGGCACAACCGTGCGCTCAGACTCGCTGGAATGCGAGAAGCCGGCTCGTCCGATTCTTCTTTAGGCAGCCGGCTCGCAGGATCTGACACGGCACTTCTTCCTGATGCAGGTGTCGGAGAGGCTTCTATTTAAATAGCTCGCAGGCGGTGAGGCTCTGAAGCGAAAATCTGAATGAGTGGATGCGCGCCGCCATCTTATATACCCGTATGTACGGGGGAGTGGCGTTGCACGCAAACTCCACTCGCCAATTTCATTGGCCTTTTCTGTAAAGCTCAGAGGTGATTGGTCACTCAGGCGAGTTCCCATATGTAACGTCGTAGTGAAACGACTGAAGGGGAACTGGTGTTGATGTCATATAAAAATCATATATAATCTAGAACATAATAAATGCATTGATCATCCTACCTGTGTGTCATGGTCTATAAAACTTTTGATCATTTCTACAACAAAAGCCTTCATCTTATTAAAATCTGCATAATATACACTTCCAGATCCATCCAATAAAAAAGCGATATCAATTTGAGATGTCGGGCATTCTGAGGATGAAAAAAAAAGAACTGCATCATGTTTTCATCAATCTCAAGCTCGGCAGTGAAAATCGTGTCACATACAGCATGAAGATTGATTTGTCACAACCCCATACAAATACCTCTCAGAGTCTTTGGCACAGATCTGCTCACAACATTATCTGAACTGATTTTAAAGCACATGCCGTTGTAAGTGGTTACATCACAGTTCTTGGGTATGGTTGGACCACAAACCTGAGATAAATTAAGATGTTATTTTTTAACATGACATTTGTGTAAAATTGGAGGTGCAAAATGTCATTATTTTGTCCATCTTTATAACCAAACTCATGCTGATATCCTTACTTTATTTTACATGCACAAAATCTAGCATTTTTCTTTCATGTTTTTGCAGTAGAAATGTTAGCATTTTTAGGCTTTCATAATAGAATTTGTCTTGGCAATGTATTTCCACTGTCTTTTGGACCATCTGAGATGAGTTTGGACCCAGAGAACCTGCAGGCGTCTCTGCCTAGAATTGCTGTATAGATTTCTCCTTGTGTAAACAGAGATTCAAGATGCATTTCTTGATGCAGCAGCAGACTATGTTATGTGACAGTGGTTTTCCTTAGTACTCCTGAGAACATGTAGCTATATTTAACACAGCATTTGCAATATCTGCCAAATATTAAGCCATTTTTAATTCACATGTTATAAATGGTAAATACATGTATTTATTTAACATAAAATCAGATTCCTGATTTATTTAATTAATCAGCAAAAAATTTACTATTTTATTTATGGGTTCCCATTTATATACAAAGTCACAGAAAAGGAGCAGCGCCAGATGTCCAAAATCTGAAACCCAAGTTGGTCCGGTGCGTAGATCCAAGAAAACATAGAGCAATCAAACAATTAAGATCCGCACACAGTTGTATACCAGGCTTATACCTCTCCACAAAATCTTTATTAAATGCTGCATAAGAGGTTATAAAAATATGTGAAAAAAGTGCAATAAGTGTGCAAAGGTGCAAAACGTTTTTGAGACAAAGCTCTTTCTCAGTGCCACATGAATTGGCGCACACCTGCACCACATTAAATCAGTATTACCATGGACATCATAATTGTCACGCTCAGTCACAACAGACAAAAGGAGTAAAGTGTAACAAGTGAGTTTATTAAAGTTCTCAACTAAACAAGTTCACTGCAGGTAAATATCCAGGTAAGTATTAGTGCAGGTCAATGTCCAGGTAAGTATCACACATCAAACAGGATACCAGCAGGTAAGTGTTCAGGTGAATATTCGTGCGGGTAAACGTCAACAGTATCACAAATCAATCAGGTTCTCAGCAGGTAAGTATATGGCAATAGAAGTATACTCAATCTTTCAGGCGTGCGTTTGAGGATAAAGGCAGACTGAGTTCGTTCTTCGAAGGTAAGCGAGCAGGTAAGCGGGCAGATGATCCAGGAATGATAGAGCGTATCAACCTTGAGCTCAGCCATCGAATGAATGGCTGAGCGATCCTTTTAAAGGGAGCTGTTGATTGAGACCAGGTGCTAGTAGTCTGGTGATTGTGAGCGAGTGATTGGTGCTGAATCAGATGCAGGTGATTGCGTGCGTTCGGTGGAGACTGGTCCAGGGTCAGGTGAGTGTGACGGTGTGACATTACCCCCCCCTCCACGAGCGTCTCCTGACGCTCGTACTCGACGGCGAGGACGGCCACGACCTCTGGGAGCTGGACAGGTAGGATGGGACTGGTGGAATTCCGCGGTCAGAGAGGGATCGAGTATGTCATCTCGATCGATCCAGCTTCTCTCCTCAGGACCGTACCCTTCCCATTCAATCAGGTATTGAAGCCGCCCGTTCTGCCGCCGAGAGTCGAGGATCTCTTGGACTCGGTAGATGGTTTCAGTGGCTTCAATTTCGGGTTGAGGAGGGGGTTCCGGGTGGTCTGCAGAGGGAGGAAATGTAGGATCAAAGTGACGTTTCAACAGTGATACATGGAAGGTGGGTGCTATGCGGTAGTGAGGTGGTAGTTGCAGTTCATAAGTGACATCATTTAGACGTCGTATTATTGGGAATGGACCAATGAACTTTGGACTCAGCTTGCGGCAGGGCAAACGAAGGTTGATATCCCGAGTGGAAAGCCAAACTAACTCGCCCGGCTGGTATTCTGGTGTCGGAGATCGGCGAGTGTCAGCCCACCTTTTGTGCCTTTGAACTGCCCGCTGTAGGTGAGTATGTGCTGAGTTCCACACCCTCTCGCTCTCCCGGAACCAGTAATCTACCGCTGGGACCGAGGAAGGTTCATCATTCCAGGGAAAGAGAGGTGGTTGATAACCTAGAACACATTGAAAGGGTGTTAAGCCTGTGGTTTCTTGCCTTAATGAGTTCTGGGCGTATTCGGCCCAGGGCAGATACTGGTTCCAGGATTCCTGATGATCATGGCAGTAGGACCTGAGGTAACGACAGATCTCTTGGATCTTTCGTTCTGTCTGGCTGTTCGTCTCTGGATGGTACCCCGAGGATAAGCTGATGGACACCCCGAGTAATCGAAAGAACTCCCTCCATACCCGGGATGTGAATTGCGTCCCTCTATCCGAGACAATGTCCTCAGGGATTCCAAAATGTCTGAAAATTTGAGAAAACAACAACTGAGCAGTGTTCATGGCTGTGGGTAACCCCGGTAAGGGAATTAGTTTACAGGCCTTTGAGAAGCGGTCTACGACCACTAGAATGGTTGTGAAACCATCAGACTTAGGCAGGTCAGTAGCAAAGTCTATTCCTATATGGGACCAAGGCCGTTGTGGAATGGATAATGGAACCAGCTTACCCTCGGGCAGACGGCGAGAGGTGTTATTTATGGCGCAGACGACACATCCTCAGATATAGCGGTACACATCACGAGTCATCTGCGGCCACCAGTAATGATTGCGGAGGAGCGAGAGGGTGCGTTTGCCGCCTGGATGCCCGGAACCTGGAGAGGTATGAACAGAGTCCAGAAGGCAGTGACGGAGAGAAGATGGTATGTACTGTTTACCTTCTGGACCTCCCGGTGGGGCTGGTTCGTGACGTGTGGCTTCCTGGATCTGGTCGTCCCATGACCATTGAATGGGAGCGAGAAAGACTGGCTGAGGTAGGACGGTTTCAGGTACATCAGAGATTGGGTCTGGCTGGTGAAGACGGGACAGAGCATCTGCCATGGTGTTCTTTGTACCTGGTCTGTAGGAGATGTGAAAGTCAAACCGGGTAAAAAACAGTGCCCATCTTGCTTGGCGTGGATTTACCCGTTTGGCTCCTTGCAGATACTGCAGGTTTTTATGATCGGTAATTACAGTGAACGGGAATTGTGCTCCCTCCAGCCAATGGCGCCATTCTTCAAGGGCTAGTTTAATTGCCAACAGCTCACGATTTCCCACATCATAATTCTGTTCCGCTGAGGATAACTTCCTTGAGAAGTATGCGCAGGGATGCAGAATGGGCGGATCTCCATGCCATTGGGATAGGGTAGCGCCTACGCCGGTGGTAGCGGCATCAACCTCCACAATGAATGGTGAGTTCGGGTCAGGGTGCTTTAAAACTGGTGCGGTACAGAAGGCAGATTTAAGTTGAGTGAAGGCTGTTTGTGCAGCAGAGGTCCAAGTGATAGCCTTCTTGGCTCCTTTAAGGAGAGAGGTGAGTACAGAGGTTATTTGGCTATATCCCTTGATAAAGCGTCGATAGAAGTTTGCAAACCCTAGGAAGCGCTGTAGTTCTTTGACCGTGGTGGGTGTGGGCCAGTCCTGCACAGCAGCTACCTTCCTAGGGTCCATTTCAACGCCTTCTGGGGAGATGTAGTAGCCCAGGAATTGCACTCGATCCTGATGAAACTCACATTTTTCCCCTTTCAAATAAAGTTGGTATTCTCTGAGACGTTGGAGAACCTGTTTGACGTGGGAGATGTGAGATGACAAGTCATTAGAATAAATGAGAATGTCGTCGATATAGACGACCACAAATTGATGTAGCATATCCCGGAAGACCTCATTCATAAAATTTTGAAATACAGAAGGCGAGTTGGCTAGGCCGTACGGCATAACCCGATATTCGTAGTGGCCGCTAGGGGTGACAAAGGCGGTTTTCCATTCATCGCCACTACGAATACGGAATAAATTATAGGCGCTTCGTAGGTCTAGCTTGCTAAAAATCTTGGCATGTCGTAATTCTTCTAGGGTGGATGGAACGAGTGGAAGGGGATATGCAAATTTTACTGTCTGCTCGTTTAAGGCTCTGTAATCAATACATGGCCGAAGGCCTCCGTCCTTCTTTGCCACAAAGAAAAAGCTAGAAGCGGCGGGTGATGTGGATGGTTGGATAAAACCTTGCGCTAACGCTTCTGCTACATATTCTTCCATAGCCCTTCGTTCAGGTAAAGAGAGTGGGTATACCTTGCCTTTGGGAAGGGTGGCATGTGGCACAAGATCTATAGCACAATCCCATCGTCGGTGTGGCGGAAGTTGGGTGGCTGCAATCTTGCTGAACACGTCTTGAAATTCTGCATATTCCGGGGGAATAAGAATTTCCATCTGCACCTCTGGGCTTTCGATAGTGGTTGAATAACAGGAGATCATCTTATGCTGTGGAGGGGACGATAGACAGTGGTGATGACAGTAGTTACTCCATTTCAGAATTTCACCTGTGCTCCAGCGAATATGTGGGTTATGTTCCTCCAGCCATGGTCGTCCCAACAGAATGTCCACAGTGGCTTCGGGCAGAATTAGAAAAGAAATGGGCTCCTGGTGGAGACAACCTATCTGAAGAGTCAGAGGGTAAGTACAGGAATTAATGGGTCGGGCATCCAGGACTTTTCCTTGGATAGTTGTGATACGGTAAGAGATGGGTCTTTTGCGTTTAGGGATCTGCAACGCCTCCAGACAGCGGGAGGAAATGAAGTTGTCTGCCGCTCCTGAATCTACTAATGCTTTCACAGGGAAGAAGTTAGATTCAGAGACAAGTACGGCATCAATAAGTGGTATGGTATGTATATTATTAGTTACATGACCAACACTCACCGTGGATTTAGGAGGACGGACTGGGCATTGTAAGAGAAGGTGAGATGGAGCACCGCAGTACAAGCATAAACCTCCCTGAAGCCGTCTGGTGCGTTCTTGAGCAGTTAAATGATAAGAATCAGTGTGCATGAGCTCCTCTGTGGAGGTACATGATGTAGCGGATTCAATAGGTGTCTCACAAGCGGTTAAGTGTTGGGATATAGTTACAGCTCTCTTGAGAAATGCATCGAGTCCCACACTATCCTCATAGATGGCCATTTGTTGGCGAATGTTAGTGTTGAGACCTCGACGAAATACGGCCAACAGAGCGGAATCATTCCAACCACTTGTGAGGGAGAGAGTACGAAAACGCAGAATATACTCCTGTATGGGTAGCTTGCCTTGATGGAGTTGCAGCAGTTCTTCCTGTACGGTAATCGGAGTGATAGGTTGACCAAATACCTGCCGAAAATGTTGCAGAAACAGATCCAATGACCCGAGATGAGGGCTCTTCGCGGTCCATAGTGCCTCTGCCCATCGCAGGGCTCGTCCCGCTAACAGCGTGATAATCAGGGCAATCTTGCTGCGATCTGTGGGGAATTGGCCGGGTTGTGCCTCAAAATAAAGAGAACATTGTAACAAGAACCCATCGCAGGAAGTATTGTCACCAGAGAAAGGAAGGGTGCGAGCCACGGGGCTCGGTGAAACTGGCTGAACAGAGCGCACCTCGTGTAAGATTTGTAGAAATGTTGCGTAAGGCTCAACAATCGGTGTGGCTTCTTCCTGTTCCATGCTGCTTTCTTGTCAAAATCCTCTTTTGCTGGGCTGAGCTTCTGTCACGCTCCGTCACAACAGACAAAAGGAGTAAAGTGTAACAAGTGAGTTTATTAAAGTTCTCAACTAAACAAGTTCACTGCAGGTAAATATCCAGGTAAGTATTAGTGCAGGTCAATGTCCAGGTAAGTATCACACATCAAACAGGATACCAGCAGGTAAGTGTTCAGGTGAATATTCGTGCGGGTAAACGTCAACAGTATCACAAATCAAACAGGTTCTCAGCAGGTAAGTATATGGCAATAGAAGTATACTCAATCTTTCAGGCGTGCTTTTGAGGATAAAGGCAGACTGAGTTCGTTCTTCGAAGGTAAGCGAGCAGGTAAGCGGGCAGATGATCCAGGAATGATAGAGCGTATCAACCTTGAGCTCAGCCATCGAATGAATGGCTGAGCGATCCTTTTAAAGGGAGCTGTTGATTGAGACCAGGTGCTAGTAGTCTGGTGATTGTGAGCGAGTGATTGGTGCTGAATCAGATGCAGGTGATTGCGTGCGTTCGGTGGAGACTGGTCCAGGGTCAGGTGAGTGTGACGGTGTGACAATAATATGCCCGCAGGCACAAAACACACCACGTCACATTGGCGTTCACAGTGGCATTTTTGACATCAAACTTATTGTTATTGTTTCAGTTTTATCTGATTTCTTATTGCTGTTTACAATTGTTTAATTGTTTGTTCAATTTTCTTTTTATTATTATTATTTAACTTTTTAACTATTACTATTAAAATGATGAATTTAAATTAAACTTTGCGTTGCCATTACTGTTCAATGTTTTACAAATGAACTACTTTTAACTAAACAAATAATCAAATAAAATAGTGAATGGAAATAAAAACTGCTGAATATTCATTTTTAAAGGTATTTTACCTTTGCAATGAATTGGTTAGGCAACTTTACAGCATTACGGATAGGTGTCTCAACTGTATTTGGGAAACAAAAAAGCTTCTTGTGTTTATGAGCTAATTGTGGCAAATATTACCTACTTATGGATGTTAATAACTATTACTATTTTTGTAGACAAGTAAAGGAAATGTCATATTAAAAATCATTTATTTTCAGTCCCTAGTTTTAGTGTGGCAATGTAAAAAAACAAAAAGTGTACCAACTGTACCTGGTCTACCCTATACAGGGGTTGGACATTGAAACTAAAACACCTGGTTTTAGACAACAATTAGTATGGTGTTGAGCCTCTTTTGTGGCCAATACAGCATCAAGTCTTGGGAATGACAAATACAAGTCCTGCACAGTAGCCAGGAGGATTTTGAGCCATTCTCCACTTGCAGAACAGTGGCCAGGTCACTATTTGATGCTGGCGTAGGAAAACGTTTCCTGACTCGCTCTTCCAAAACATCCTGAAGTGGCTCAATAATATTCAGATCTGGTGACTGTGCAGGCCATGGGAGATGTTCAACTTTCCTTTTAATGTTCATCAACCACTCTGTTACCAGTCTTGCTGTGAGTATTGGTGCATTATCATCCTGATACATGGCACCACTTTCAGAATGTTTGAACCATTGGGTGCACATAGCCAACCTTCACACTCTGCTCTTACTGGTGGAATGTGCAATCAGTGAAGATTGGCCACCAGGCTGCGCAAATATAGCCATGAAACCTCCAACACTATAATGTGTGTGTGTGTGTATATATATATATATATATATACACATACACACACACACAAAGTGAAACACTGGAAATCTTTTCATGGTACTTGTGTAAATTAAATAAAGGTTAAAGAGAATTTACAAATCACACATTCTTGATGTTATTGCATTTTACAAAACATCCCAACTTTTCTGAAGTGGAGTTGTCTGAAACTTACCACTGCTTTTGAAGACTGAGGATCTATAGACATTGAGAGTCCAAGGGACATGTTGACAGCCTCAGCCGGGACTTTGATGAATAAAAAAAGGAAACATTTATTATCACATATAATAAAACTATTGTCCTATTTTACATATTGAAAGCATCATACAAAAAACGAATTACCAGTAATGGACAGTGGGACGCAGTTTCCGCTGGTGACAGAACAGTCATAAATTTGTCCTCTTTCAGTTTGGCTGTGTTGTATTAAAGGATCACTCACAAGCAGACTATGGAAGAAGGCAGAAAGAATATGAGAAAAGGTTTTAAAAGAAAGAGAAGGCTTTCTGTAAGTATGTCATCTTAGGTGATTTTAGAATTAGAATTCATTGATTTGTTACATGCATTGCGGCTTTTGATTAGTGGCTTTAATATCCAAATCAGTCTTGGATTCAAATATTCTGTAGCTCTTAATGTTTGTTTTATGTGATCTGTGGTAATGTGGAGTGAGCTCACCTTGCACCTTTCTGTATTACTTTATAGCCAAAGCCAGTGTTTTTATTGTTTGTGAAAGTCTTCCGGGTCACAGGATCAATGTTGAAAGCCATTACTGAATGGCATACTAACATGTAAAAGAAAGGAAAATCAAGTCTTTAAATGAATTATGAAACTAAGCACCTTCCTTTGTAACAGGTATTGCAATTTTTATGGCCAAAAAGATGAAATTCTGCTTATAATGTAAATCAATGATTATGCACATAAACTGCATATAAATATAAACTGCATTTTCACTCTGTGGCCTCGTTTCACAAGCCAGGATTAGGGCATAGTTCAGTTAGGACATTTAAGAATCTTTTTGCTTTAGGAAAAAAAAATAAAAAATCTGATGTGCATGATGAGATGAAACAGCTCAGACATGCATTTTAGTGTGGGACTAGGCATTAGCCTTGTCTGTGAAACCGGAGGTATATCTATAAATAAAAACTGTGATCAAAACTGTGTAATTTGAGAAATATAATGCAATGCAACACAATAATAATTGTGTAAAATATAAAAAATATAAATAATAATAATAAATAAATTATAAGATGACAGAAGGCATGTAGTAGATTGTTTTTTCTTTTCTCTCTCTTTTTGCAAAGAGGCGTTATAAATTTGCATATCAAATATGTTACAGTGGGTTTTAACAGCAATGCATATCCAACAGATCAGACAAAATAACTGCACACTGAAATTTGCTTGTAATGATGCTTATTTAACACTATCAAGCTATTAAAATTCATTAAACAAGATATCACAGAATCCACAATCTGTTTATCTTACATCAAGTATACAAGTGAAGAAAAGAGTTTTTGTTTCTGATTACTGTCTTTATGGCATCAGTTAATTTTAGTATAGCTTATGCTGCATATTTCATTACACATAAATTTGAACTTACCATAAAACAAACACAGAGGCAACCGAAAATTCCAGTCCATTTCTGCAACAAGAGACAAAGAGTGTTGGAGGGTGATCAAAAGAGACTGATACTTGTTGAGTCACAAGTTTGAGTGAAGAAACTTAAGTGGGGCTGAGAGAAAAATGAAATGGAAATAAAGTGAATTTGGCAACTAAGAGGAACTACCACAGAGGAAACAAGACTCACCCACAAAACCTCTTTACCTCATTCTCTCTCTCTCTTTCTTTCTAACCATTACTGTGACTAAAAATAAATGGCAGATAATTGTTAGGTTTTCAGTTAATTTACAGGTTGTTTACCAGAGTTCCCAAATTGATCATAACCTACAACTGCAATATATTATTTTGTCATATTGCTCCAGTCCCTGACCATCTGATTGAATGAACAAAACTGACAAACATAACTGACATTTGAATGTTTGAAAACTCCCTAGTGAATTATAGCCACCATTCAAATCAAACCGTATTGCAAGCTGTTTTAACATGTAATCTATAAAAAAATAAAAGTATCTATTTTCATTCTTCTAGTATTTGTTTTAGCTACTAGTATCTATTTCATTATGTGCTAGTACTTATATTTTGGCTAACTAGTGCTTCTGACTATTAAGTATTCCAATTGTGACTAATATCTTTTAAAATATTAGATATTAATTAGTTAATAGTACTTATTTATTAAATACTACTGATTTTATTAGATGTCAGGCATTCACCACAGCCACCTTCATCTGACACACCTCCGGTAGCACCGCCTACTCGATCATCACCCGAATACTAACTGCTTGCACCTGATCCTCGTTGAGCCATGCCCTATAAATAGAACTCTCCGTCATTCACTCATTGTCTGGTCTACTGTTCACATGCTGGTTCCTGCTTCCTCTGTTGTTTCCTTGTGGACAGTGTGGCGTGGCTCATCCACTGGACTCGAGTTCGTCTCATGTTTACAAGAACATTCAGTTAAGAACTTTATACTCTGCTTTATGCTTTGTCATTTTACAACTACGCTTGTTAATAAACTGTTGGATTGGATTGCTACTCATCTCTCGTCTCCTCCGTCCCCGTCTGTGTGTTTGAGTGTGACAGAAGACCAGACCTCAAAACAGAACAACGCACAATGAGCACCAAAGCACCCGCCGCCTCAAACCCTCTCGCCGAGTTGGTGAATGCCTTGAAGGCGGCGTTTCAAACCACACCTGCGCCGCCATCCGTCTCAGGATCTCCCATGCGGGTGAGGCGGCTGAGTGTAGCGGTTTTCTTCTTCAGATTAATTTGTTCATCAAAATGCAACCCCAACTGTTTCCTTCGGAAGATGCTAAGGTCGCTTTTCTCATTTCCCTACTCACCGGTAAGGCTCTTCAATGGGCAAAAGCAATATGGAACGCTGATGACCCAATCATTCACTCTTATGAACAGTTTACTAACCATTTCTCTGAAGTTTTCAGCACAACCACCGGACAACTTTCCATTTCAGATCAACTTTTCCGTCTACAGCAAAGCACGACTTCTGTAAATGACTACACTCCATTTCCGCACGCTGGCGGCGGCTAGTGGATGGAACGAAAAGGCGCTGCTTGGGGTCTACAGACAAGGCCTCAATCCGGACATCCGCACTGCGATGGCTTTGTATGATGACAGTATTGGATTAGAATCTTTTCTACAGAGAACCACTCGTGTCGCTCAAAACCTAGCCGCCTGCCAGCCGTCCATAACCGCTCCTCAGTTTGCCTCGGTGGTTGCTTGCTCCCCAGTACCAGAACCAATGCAAATTGATTCTACACGCCTCTCCCGCACCGAACGAAATCGAAGACTCACAAATGGTCTATGCCTCTACTGTGGACAACCTGGTCATCACCTCCGAAACTGCCCCATCAGACCCCCACGCCCCATGGTGAGTACCCTTTCCACAGAGGTGGAAACTACCTCGCTCACCCTGCCACCTGTGACTCTGCATACTTCTAATATATCACTTTGTGTTTCTGCTCTGATAGACTCTGGTTCTTCTGGCAACTTCATCTCCCAGGACTGTTTAGAACAACTCCAGCTATCTTGTCGTCCCCAAACCTTATCAGTGAAAACCATTCAGTGAAAACCATTGGGGTGTGGGAAAATCCGGTATTCATCACCATTCATCACACTGCAAGTTGGATTATTTCACTCTGAGGATATAAGGTTTATGGTACTGGAGGATTCCACCGTCAGTGTCATCCTGGGACGCCCTTGGCTCCAACAACACCATCCTGAACTCAGCTGGGGCCCATGTGACGTCACTCGCTGGAGTAAACATTGTCACGCCAACTGCCTGGTCAACATACCCAATCCATCCGCTGCTCCTGTTATCCTGTCCTCCACACGAGTCGAAAGTCCAGACCCAACCTCAGTTCCTGAGTGCCCAGCTGAGTACATGGAGTTCCAGGATGTATTCAGCAAGCAAGCAGCCACCATTTTACCACCACATCGGCCATGGGATTGCGCCATCGACCTGCTGCCGGGGGCCCAGCTCCCAAAGGGGCGAGTCTATCCTCTGTCCATCCCGGAGTGGCAGGTGATGGAGGAATACATCACGGAGACCTTAAATCAGGGATTTATCCAACCATCGACCTCACCGGCCACTTCCAGCTTCTTCTTCGTGGGCAAAAAGCATCGATTACCGACAACTTAACTCACAAATTAAACAACAACCTTACCCTCTCCCTCTGGTCCCAGCCGCCCTCGAAGAGCTTCGTGGAGCTCAAGTCTTCACAAAGCTGGACCTGCGGAGTGCCTATAACCTCATTCGTATTCGTGCAGGAGACGATCGGAAAACGGCATTTGTGACACCAACCGGCCACTACGAGTACCGGGTTATGCCGTACTGCTTATCCATCAGCCCATCCGTCTTTCAAACGTTTGTGAATGAGGTGTTCCGGGAGTTCCTCCATCAGTTCGTAATCGTCTACATCGACGATATTCTGATCTACTCCCGGAACCTGGCCGAACATCGCCAGCACGTCCAGCAGGTCCTCCACAAACTCCGTGATCACAGTCTCTACCTCAAGCCGGAAAAATGTGAGTTCCATCGTTCTTCAGTACAGTTTCTGGGTTACGTCATCTCGGCCGAGGGTGTGCAGATGGATCAGGGGAAAGTTGCAGCAATACAAGAATGGCCACAACCCCTCACAGTTAAAGAACTTCAATGCTTCCTAGGATTCTCCAACTTTTACCGACGCTTCATTAAGGACTATAGTTCCATCACGGCTCTGCTAACCTCCCTCCTGAGGGGTAAACCCAAAGCACTCAGCTGGAACTCCTCTGCCCACGAAGCCTTTCGCCAGCTCAAGAAGATCTTCAGTACCGCACCCTTGTTACATCACCCAGATCCCGAACTTCCGTTTACGGTTGAGGTTGACGCGTCCACCACTGGAGTGGGTGCGGTGCTGTCCCAAGCGGTCGGTGAGCCTCCTCTCCTCCATCCCTGTGCTTTCTACTCCCGTAAGCTGTCTCCAGCGGAGCAAAATTACGACGTTGGTAATCGAGAACTTCTGGCCATCAAATTAGCCCTGGAGGAGTGGCGTCACTGGTGAATGGGTGTTTGGAACACTCCAACCATCATCACGGATCACAAAAATCTTCAGTACCTTCATGAAGCCAAACGACTGAACCCCAGACAAGCAAGATGGGCACTGTTTTTCACACGATTCAACTTCAAGATCACCTATAGACCTGGTTCCAAGAACATTTCTGCGGATGCATTATCACGACAATTCTCCTCTGATCAACCAGTTGAATCCGAACCCATCATACCTTCCAACCTGATCGTCAGCCCCATCATTTGGGAAATCGACAGCAACATCCGCAACGCCACCCCGGCAGCCAACGGACCCTCTCGCTCCTACAACTCCGATACTGGTGGCCCAGTATGCGCCGGGATACCATCAGGTACGTCCAGAGTTGCTCTGTCTGTGCCATGTCTACTTCTCCTCGTCAGCTTCCCACAGGCAAACTGGTACCACTACCCATTCCACAGAGGCCCTGGTCCCACATAGGAGTGGACTCGTGACCGATCTCCCGGCAGCCAAAAGTAACACTTGCATTCTGGTTATGGTGGATCATTTCTCAAAGATGTGCAAGTTTTTCCCTCTCAAAGGTTTGCCTACGGCCATGGAGACGGCTGAGCTCCTATTTCAACAGCTGTTCCGTCACTTCGGCTTGCCTGAGGAGATCGTGTCGGACCGGGGACCTCAATTCATCTCTCACGTATGGAAAGCTTTCTTCAAACTGCTTGGTGTTTCAGTTAATCTATCTTCAGGCTATCATCCACAGACAAACGGCCAGACAGAGAGGAAGATCCAGGAGCTCGGACGTTACCTCCGGGCATACTGTCACGAGGACCAACACAGCTGGAGCAGGTTCCTCCCGTGGGCCGAGTACGCACAGAACTCTCTGTGCCAAGATACCACCGGCTTAACACCACTCCAGTGCGTACTCGGTTACCAGCCTCCGCTGTTTCCCTGGACGGCGGAACCCTCTAATGTTCCAGCTGTAGACTACTGGTTTCGGGAGAGCGAGAGAGTGTGGGACTCAGCTCCTCACCATCTCCAACGGGCCGTGCGACAACACAAACGCTTCGCAGATGTTAGAAGACCTGCTTCCGATTACCAACCTGGGGATCAGGTCTGGTTGTCAACACGGGACCTCCGTCTGCGTCCCCGGTACATTGGTCCGTTCAAGATCCTGAGACGTATCAATGATGTCACTTTCCAACTTCAGCTCCCTCCCAGGTACCGTATACACCCCACGTTCCACGTATCTCTACTAAAACCCTTCCATCCCTCTGCCACAGGAACACCGGGAGCTGAAGTGGAACCCCCTCCTCCGGAAATCTTGGAACCACCCTCCATCTATATGGTTCACGAGATCCTGGACTCGCGGCGTCGAGGGGGCCACCTGGAATATCTTGTGGACTGGGAGGGGTACGGAGCAGAAGAACGATCCTGGGTCCCTAGAGACGACATACTTGATCCAACGCTGATCGCGGACTTCCATCGGGACCATCCGGATCGTCCTGCCCCTCGCGGTCGTGGTCGCCCTCAGTGTAATGCGTGTAAGGGCGTGAACCTCTTGGAGGAGGGGTAGTGTCAGGCATTCACCACAGCCACCTTCATCTGACACACCTCGGTAGCACCGCCTACTCGATCATCACCCGAATACTAACTGCTTGCACCTGATCCTCATTGAGCCACGCCCTATAAATAGAACTCTCCGTCATTCACTCATTGTCTGGTCTACCGTTCACATGCTGGTTCCTGCTTCCTCTGTTGTTTCCTTGTGGACTGTGTGGCGTGGCTCATCCATTGGACTCGAGTTCATCTCATGTTTACAAGAACATTCAGTTAAGAACTTTATACTCTGCTTTATGCTTTGTCATTTTACAACTACGCTTGTTGTTAAACTGTTGGATTGGATTGCTACTCATGTCTCGTCTCCTCCGTCCCTGCCTGTGTGTTTGAGTGTGACATTAGATGCCATTAAACATTTAAGCTAAACGTTTTCACATTTATGGTGTACACTACAGTCTCCGTGCTCACAGCGTCCCAAACACAAATAATTTTTCTATTTATTTAGATTTATATTTTCATTGTATGGCTATCTGAGATTTCGGTATGGAGTTAAAGGGTAGGATTATTTTTATATATATATATATATATATATATATATATAAATTTTTTTTTTAGTACTATATAACATTGTGAGTGTATAATTAGTACCATTTGTTGTTTTCTCATGTCATCTGATCGTGTTTGGACCCGGAAGAGGTGAGGCTTGATGTCAGACTTAAGCAGATAATGTTTGTTATCTTGACTTTTCTATTTTTCCATTTTAAAATAAAATGTTTCAATCAATAGCTTGATCAGTTAAAATTGAAAGTAAATTAAAAGTTCATATTTATTTCATATTTACTATTCAATTATGTAGCTCAAAATCATGCATCTATTGTTTGACATGGGGGAAGTGGGCAGTGTGACTCATGAGTGTGACTTCTGACTGCACTAAAAGCTCAAAAGTTCATATTTATTTCATATTTACTATTCAATTATGTAGCTCAAAATCATGCATCTATTGTTTGACATGGGGGAAGTGGGCAGTGTGACTCATGAGTGTGACTTCTGACTGCACTAAAAGCTCAAATGTTTTTATTCATGTAGATTAATACTCAAGTGGAGGTGTATCCTGGCTCTCATCAGAGCGGCCCTCCATAAGGTATATCACCATCAATTGTAAAGTCAATAAAGTTGTTTTTGTTGTTTTTGTTTTGTTTTTTTTGTTTGTTTTAAACACTTTAATCTCTGCCACAGTTTCACCTGTCAACAATATCTATATTGTTAAATGCTTTATTCCTGCATATTTTCTCCTTGTACAAGGCCAGGTTCTTCAAAAGCCAGTACAGGCAGATGCATCATTCTGTTATGATAATATTAGTGTGTTTTGTGTGCCTCTAAATAAAATATTTCAGCCTGATTTAGAACACTGTATGAGAATTAAATGTTAATTTCATTCTTCATCGTTATCTTATCAGCATGCTTATGAATGAGTTACCATATTCTCAGAAAAAAGGTACAGTTCTGTCCCTGGGGCGAAAGGTACACAAGTGAAAAGGTACAAATATGTACTTTTAAAAGTACTAAAATGTACCTTTAAGGTACTCATATGTACCGTTTAGGGGTGGGAAAGGTACAAACATGTACCTTTTTTGTTTTTTTTTCTCTTTTGTACCTCAGGGTACTACCCCAGTGACAGAAAAAAGTTTTATTGCTTTCTGCTTAATAGAGAGATATTGTTTATTTTGCTACATTTTCTTATTATTTGGAGATAATTTACATTATATGTCTAGGTAAGAAGGAAAATAAAAGTTATAAAATGAAATAATTTTGGAAATATGCATTATAATTGTGTCATTTTCCTTATATGCATACCTTCATTTGTGTAGGAAATAAACAATTGAGATTGAAAGTGAGTCAAAATAGTCTGTGTTGAGGGATGGTTGTGCAGCTGAGGTGTCAGATTCAAGAGATGCATCAAATATACAGTTACCTTATAAGGCACTGAAGTGCGATTGTCCTCTCGACTGCACTTAAGTCATATGATGCAACTTCTGCTTTGATAAAAAAGGGAAGAAAAGCGCTCTTGCTAATAAACTTAAATATACTTCAATAAATTTAAACCTCTTCATACAAGTAATAACGAAAGATCCTTGCTGTTGTCATGATGACAGTACACAAATAGTAGGTCATAAAGATGACGAGGAAGCTCAGGCAGTGGTAACTTACTTCAGACGTGCTTCAAAAGGATATCAAAATTAGGAAAAGTGGCCATATTTTTATGCAAGTTACTGCAACTATTCTAATCAGTTTCATTCAGTGTCATCTGCTGATTGCTAATATTTACAGTTTAGTGCATTTGGGAGTGTGTTTAATTTGTGTGTGTGTGTACAAGGATACTAAAACCTGACATTTTTTGACATGGTGGGGACCGGCCTGCCCCACAATGTAAAAAAAAAATGATTAAAAATAGTAAATGATGTTTATCTGAAAATGCAACAATACAAACAGGTTGTCTGTAAGCGATAGGTTTAGGGTTAAGGTTGGGTTAGGGGATAGACAATATCATTTGGTCAGTATATGGAAAGTCCCCACAATTCACAAAAACAAACGTGTGTGTGTGTGTGTGTGAGAGAGAGAGAGAGTGAGTGAGTGAGTGAGACTTCCTGACACTTGCACCCAGTAACACAACCAAACATCTACAGGAAGTGTAGATGTGTATATATATGCACATTTGCTAGAAGCAAGAAAGGAAAGAGAGTATGTGCTCAGAAGAAAAAACAAAACAAAAAAAAAAAAAAAAACAGTAAGAGATCAGATGAACACAAGTCACAAACTATCAGTGTTGGGCAACTTACTTCCAAAATGCAATACATTATATATTATTTATTACTGTCTTTTAAAAGTAATTAGTTACATTGCAATAGTATTCTCTCTGAATTGTAATGTGTTTGCTTTTGAGTTACTTGACTTAGCATTGTAAAATGCTAAAATGTAGGGGAGCGCGGGGCACAAACCAACACGGGGTTAGTTGTAACACGTGCTTTAAATATTTCCACACATGCTAGTATAACCCACTCAAATAATTGAGTATATGGGTTAATGGAAGACTATCAATATTTCTGATCTTTAAGAATAATTGATTCTTTATTCATTTTATTGTATATGTATTTTTTTTCTTCTTCCTAATGCATAGTAAGTTCAGGCATGTAAAACAAATGTATAAATGTATTTTATTTGATTCTGTTGTCAAATAGAATTTAATATTAGAGAAGTGCGTCGATGGTTGCTGACATCAATGGTCTAATTGGGGAACCTTGGGAAAGTAAAGCTTGGTTGGATGGAATTGAGTGTCTCTGTTTAATTGACACAGGATCTCAGGTAATTTGTGTAGCCGAATCTTTCTACAAGCAGTACTTACAGCATAGGGACATTACTCCTATGAGAGACTTACTTCGGGTTGAGGGAGCGGCAGGACAAATAGTTCCCTACATAGGGTACATTAAAATAGATGTACAGTTTCCCAAGCCTGCTTGTGGAACAGATGAGGTAGTCGCTGTGTTAGCTTTGGTCTGCCCTGATCAGGCCTATAACGCTCGGTTGCCTTTGCTAGTGGGAACAACTGTACTCCGCCATCTTGTTCAAGATTGTAGGTTGTTGCAGGGAAATGAGTATCTACAGCATCAGCCTATCAGTGCCAATTGGATGGCTGCTTATCGTATATGTGACAGTAAGTTGACACCCTGTAAACGGGTACAGCACACTACCCCTGTTAGATTGTTGGGCAAGAAGGCTGTAACCATAAGAAAAGGGGAAAAGAGTGAGGTGACTGGTGTGACAAGCTTTCCTTGATGACCTAATCATATTTTCTGACACACTTGAACAGCATGAGGATAGACTCATGAAGGTTCTCCAATGAATTTCCGCTTTCGGACTTAAGTTGGCACCTTCCAAATGTAGATTTTTTCAAACTTCCGTCAAATATCTAGGGCACGTTATTTCTGCCCAAGGGATACACCCAGATCCAGACAAGATTTCTGCCATAAAAGAATGGCCCATTCCGAAGACTGTTAGGGATCTGAGGGGATTCCTTGGTTTTGCCGGATACTACAGGCGCTTTGTTAAGGGCTATTCGCGGATAGTTAAGCCTCTGAATGTGTTATTACAAGGCGAATTTTCCACTAGACGGTTATCATCATCATCATCTTGCCGTATTAAGGGTAAAACACAGTCTCTAGCTGGGAAATGGGATGAGGAGTGTCAAGTTGCATTTGACACCATCATTCAGAAGCTTACAAGTGCGCCTGTTCTAGGTTTTGCAGATTGGAAGTTACCCTATATTCTTAACACAGACGCCAGCGTTAATGGCCTTGGCGCCGCTCTATATCAGGTTCAAGATGGAAAGACTAGAGTGATCGCCTATGCTAGCCGCGGCCTGTCGAAGAGTGAGAAAAACTACCCTGTGCACAAGCTAGAGTATTTAGCACTTAAATGGGCTGTGTGCGAAAAATTTCACAATTTTCTGTACGGCACAAAGTTTACCGTGCTCGCTGACAACAACCCATTAGTGTATGTGCTTACAACAGCTAAAATGGATGCGGCTGGCCATAGGTGGCTCGCAGCTCTGTCAATGTACGACTTTGATATTAAATACAGAGTGGGCAAAACTAATGTTGATGCGGACGGGCTATCCCGACGTCCTCAAGAGCCACTTACTGACGATGCAGAGACCATCCAGATAGATGAACGAATTGCAAGCATGTTGAGTAAAGCAGAATGTGCAGCTTTGTGGAAAGAGTCAGTGAGTCAAGAGAAGTGAGTCTAATGCTAAGGGAAAGACCCAGGTTAAGTTTAGTAGATGGTGTGCTGTACCGTATGTTATCTGATCAGTACGGACAAAAATATGGGCAGCTAGTTGTACCCCTTAGTTTCAGAGATAGAGCCCTTGAAGGAGTTCATGACGAAACTGGGCATATGGGTTACGAGAGAACTTTGGAGCTTGCACAAGCCAGATTTTATTGGCCTAAAATGGCTGAGTGTGTGGAGCGAAAGTGCAGAACTTGCGAGAGATGCATCAAGAGAAAAGCCCGTGCTCAAAGGGCTGCTGGGTTAGTGAACATCAAAGCTTATGCCCCCTTGGAGCTAGTCTGTATTGATTACCTTTCATTGGAACCAGACTCAAGCGACAACCATAACATCTTAGTAATCACAGACTATTTCACAAAGTACTCGTGGGCATTTCCTACGAAGGACCAAACAGCCAAGACTGTAGATTCGGAGTTGTGGGAGAACTTGATTTGCCATTTTGGTTTCCCTAAAAGAATACATAGTGATCAGGGGCCAATTTTGAGTCTGAGCTCGTGAAAGAGTTGTGTACTGTAGCTGGAGTAAAATCCCGCACTACACCTTATCACCCACGGGGAAGCCCAGTAGAAAGGTTTAACCGAACCCTTTTAGATCTACTGGGAACCCTGAGTGATAAGAAGAAAGAGCATTGGAGAAAATATGTCCGTCCCCTAGTGCATGCATATAATTGTACTAGGAATGACGCGACTGGTGAGTCTCCTTTTCTTTTAATGTTTGGACGCCAGCCTCGTCTTCCAATTGACCTTTGCTTTGGAATTAATCCAAAGGGGTATAACTCCAGAACTCATACTCATTACGTTAGTGAACTAAAACCAAGACTGAGGTACGCCTATCAACTGGCCGTTCAAAATGCTGAAAAGAGGCAATTGATGAATAAGGCCAGATGGGATAAGAAAGTTACAGCTGCATCAGTTGACATTGGTGATCGTGTCTTAGTTTAAAACGTCAACATTCGAAGAAAACACAAGATTGCAGATCGCTGGGTGTAAACGTCAGAGACAGAGTTTTGCACATATTTGTTTCTGTTATAAAAGTAAATCAATTAAAGTTTATTCATTGTTTAAAAATACTTGATTATGTAAGTGATCAAAGTAATATTCAAGGTCATAAACAGGGAATGTGTACCCTTCAAATGTTTAAGGTTAAGGTCTCTTTAAGAAAGAGCCGCCATTGAAGTGTAACAGATCACGTTTATGTTAAGTGGAGTGCAGGACCGTTGCATTATGGGTAAAAAAACTAACATGGAGGCAAAGAGAAACGCATATGTAACAGCCTGATACAGAGTTAATTAATCTGCATGGTCTACGAGGGTGCACACGGTAAATTCATGTTCAAGTTTGTTGCATTTTGTGTATAATGTTGTTTTATATCAGTTTATGTGAACGATGTTATGTGTAAAGAGTGATGTTATCGGATTCGTATATGTCGCACGCGTTCATATGTGTATCAGCGGACATTTAAATAAGAGACTGTGGAAAAAGGACTCGGAGAACTGCATATTTTTGAAAATTGTATGCTTTGTTTCTTGTAGTTTTCACGGTGTCTACTGAAAAGAGAGAGCGAAAGAAAAGAAAGAGAGACAAATAAACAGCAAAGACATCAGTACGAAGCGTGGCTATCATTTCTTTAGACCAGTGCAGCTACACTGGGAATCCACTGTGTATGTGGTGACAAAGCAGCCAAATGCAGACATTCCTGTTTATGTTGTCCGGCCTGAGAATGGTGATGGTGCTGAGAGTATCCTGTGAAGAGTTGAGTGCGGAAGAGAAACATGATTCTTTTGTTGAGCTGAGAAGGTCCCAAAGAGATAAGAGACCCCCAAGTAAATTGAAGGATTATGTTGGTTGGAAAGCCCAATGTGTGAGGCAAAGTATAAACGTAGAATCCCAACCCAACTACTTCAGTCAAGTACTTAAAATGATGCAACAACAGATGAGAGTACAAGAAACAAAGTGAATTGTTATTTAGCCTAATGGGTCAGGTATCACATTAAGTATTTAAACTCAGAGTGAACTGTTTAGCCTTAAAGGGTCAGAAAATTAATTAAGTATCTGATGAGGACATCAGAGTTTTGAGCAGGGGAGGATGTAACCCACTCAAATAATTGAGTTTATGGATTAATGGAAGACTTCTATCAATATTTCTGATCTTTAAGAATAATTGATTCTTTATTCATTTTATTGTATATGTAATTTTTTTTTCTTCCTAATGCATAGTAAGTTCAGGCATGTAACACAAATGTATAAATGTATTTTATTTGATTCTGTTGTCAAATAGAATTTACTATTAGAGAAGTGCGTCGATGGTTGCTGACGTCACTTTTGCGCCAGCTCGTGGCGAGAGATGCGAGCCGCATTTCAGCTCTCGCTTAATCATATCCATCCTTGCAAATTCCACCTTTAAATATATGCCTGAACTGTTTAATTGCATTAGCGATTGGAGGATGCCGCGTGCTCGATGAGATCAGACAGTTTCATCGTGACGTGATCGTTTTGGATTCGTGCCAGGAGGGAAAAAGACGAGTTGGATTTCACTGCGGATGGATTGCGTAATCAGAGGGCTCGTTCATAAGGAGGAAATGTTTCTTCATCGTTTGTCTCAGCGAGGACTCTGTAACCGCGGTCAAGTGAGCCGCCATCTGCGAACACCCGGTCAAGTGAGCCGCCATCTGGGTACCGCTGCACGTCTATTAGTGGAATTACGGTACAGAGACACGAAGCGGCCAAAAAGCTGACGAACATCAATATTTCAAAGGTTAAAAATTAAATGTGCCTGAAAACAGGGGAAAAGTATTTACAAAACGTATTTATATTGTACATTATAGAAAATACACTTATATTACATTCAAATACATTATACTGTGAAGTTTTCTGAAAAAATAAAGTTTGTTCAAATACGTTCTAACACTTAATGTTTGCTCCTTTTTTCTACATGCATTATTAAAATTTCTTCAGAGTTACCATGAACATTTCAATAAATTCTTTTTCTGAACAATCATGTCTCTATCTGTGTTCACAATGTTTTAGTGTAGAATTTGTACAGAAAATGAAAGGCAGTCTGTCACAATGCATTATATAACATATATATCGTTGCTTCTTGTCATTTCTGATGTGTCCTTTCATAATAATAATAACGATAAAAGGCAAAATGTTTTTTATCATTTATCAAAAAAAAAGTCTTCAGAGTTAACAGGACATTTTCTATTCATACAAAGTCTGTGACATTGCACTGACCATTCTTTCACATTTATACATGCGTTATTTAAATTCCTTCAAATCTCACATCAAGATTTCTATTCATACTTCTTCAGAATGCCCAGGACTCTGTCTGTATCAAGTTTCACAAGATTTCAGTGAAGATTTGTACAGAAAATGAATGGCAAAGTCTGTGACATTGCACAGATCATTCTTTCACATTTATACATGCTTTATTTAAATTCCTTCAAATCTCACAGCAACATTTCTATTCAGACTTCTTCAGAATGCCCAACACTCTGTCTGTATCAAGTTTAATGAGATTTCACTGAAGATTTCTACAGAAAATTAATGGCAAAGTCTGTGACATTGCACTGACCATTCTTTCACATTTATACATGCATTATTTAAATTCCTTCAAATCTCACAGCAAGATTTCTATTCATACTTCTTCAGAATGCCCAACACTCTGTCTGTATCAAGTTTCATGAGATTTCAGTGAAGATTTGTACAGAAAATGAATGCCAAAGTCTGTGAATGGCAAAGTCTGTGACATTGCACTGACCACTTTTTCACATTTATACATGTGTTATTTAAATTCCTTCAAATCTCACAGCAAGATTTCTATTCATACTTCTTCAGAATTCCCAACACTATGTCTGTATCAAGTTTCATGAGATTTCAGTGAAGATTTGTACAGAAAATTAATGGCAAAGTCTGACATTGCACTGACCATTCTTTTACATTTATAAATGCATTATTTAAATTCCTTCAAATCTCACAGCAAGATTTCTATTCATACTTCTTCAGAATGCCCAAGACTCTGTCTGTATCAAGTTTCACGAGATTTCACTGAAGATTTGTACAGAAAATTAATTGCAAAGTCTGTGACATTGCACTGACCATTCTTTTACATTTATAAATGCATTATTTAAATTCCTTCAAATCTCACAGCAAGATTTCTATTCATACTTCTTCAGAATGCCCAAGACTCTGTCTGTATCAAGTTTCACGAGATTTCACTGAAGATTTGTACAGAAAATTAATGGCAAAGTCTGTGACATTGCACTGACCATTCTTTTACATTTATAAATGCATTTTTTTTAAATTCCTTCGAATCTTACAGCAAGATTTCTATTCATACTTCTTCAGAATGCCCAAGACTCTGTCTGTATCAAGTTTCACGAGATTTCAGTGAAGATTTGTACAGAAAATTAATGGCAAAGTCTGTGAATGGCAAAGTCTGTGACATTGCACTGACCATTCTTTTACATTTATAAATGCATTTTTTAAATTCCTTCAAATCTCACAGCAAGATTTCTATTCATACTTCTTCAGAATGCCCAAGACTCTGTCTGTATCAAGTTTCACGAGACTTCAGTGAAGATTTGTACAGAAAATGAATGCCAATTTGTCACAATGCATTATATAGCATATACAGGTGCTGGTCATATAATTAGAATATCTTCAAAAAGTTGATTTATTTCACTAATTCCATTCAAGAAGTGAAACTTGTATAATGCATGCATTCATTCCACAGAGACTGATATATTTCAAGTGTTTATTTCTTTTAATTTTGTTGATTATAACTAACAACTAATGAAAAGCCCAAATTCAGTATCTCAGAAAATTAGAATATTGTGAAAACGTTCAGTATTTAAGAGATCTGGTGCCACACTCTAATCAGCTAATTAACTCAAAACACCTGCAAAGACCTTTAAATGGTCTCTCAGTCTAGTTCTGTAGGCTACACAATAATTGGGAAGACTGCTGATTTGACAGTTTCCAAAAGACGACAATTGACACCTTGCACAAGGAGGGCAAGACACAAAAGGTCATTGCAAAAGAGGCTGGCTGTTCACAGAGCTCTGTGTCCAAGCACATTAATAGAGAGGTGAAGGGAAGGAAAAGATGTGGTAGAAAAAATGTACAAGCAATAGGGATAACCGCACCCTGGAGAGAATGTGAAACAAAACCCATTCAAAAATGTGGGGGAGATTCACAAAGAGTGGACTGCAGCTGGAGTCAGTGCTTCAAGAACCACTACGCACAGACGTCTGCAAGACATGGGTTTCAGCTGTCGCATTCCTTGTGTCAAGCCACTCTTGAACAACAGACAGCGCCAGAAGCGTCTCGCCTGGGCTAAAGACAAAAAGGACTGGACTGCTGCTGAGTGGTCCAAAGTTATGTTCTCTGATGAAAGTAAATTTTGCATTTCCTTTGGAAATCAGGGTCCCAGAGTCTGGAGGAAGAGAGGAGAGGCACAGAATCCACGTTGCTTGAGGTCCAGTGTAAAGTTTCCACAGTCAGTGATGGTTTGGGGTGCCATGTCATCTGCTGGTGTTGCTCCACTGTGTTTTCTGAGGTCCAAGGTCAACGCAGCTGTATACCAGGACGTTTTGAGCACTTCATGCTTCCTGCTGCTGACCAACTTTATGGAGATTCAGATTTCATTTTCCAACAGGACTTGGCACCTGCACAGAGTGCCAAAGCTACTAGTACCTGGTTTAAGGACCATGGTATCCCTGTTCTTAATTGCCCAGCAAACTCGCCTGACCTTAACCCCATAGAAAATCTATGGGGTATTGTGAAGAGGAAGATGCGATATGCCAGACCCAACAATGCAGAAGAGCTGAAGGCCACTATCAGAGCAACCTGGGCTCTCATAACACCTGAGCAGTGGCACAGACTGATCGACTCCATGCCACGCCGCATTGTTGCAGTAATTCAGACAAAAGGAGCCCCAACTAAGTATTGAGTGCTGTACATGCTCATACTTTTCATGTTCATACTTTTCAGTCGGCCAAGATTTCTAAAAATCCTTTCTTTGTATTGGTCTTAAGTAATATTCTAATTTTCTAAGATACTGAATTTGGGGTTTTCATTAGTTGTCAGTTATAATCATCAAAAGTAAAAGAAATAAACACTTGAAATATATCAGTCTGTGTGGAATGAATGTGTACATTATACAAGTTTCACTTCTTGAATGGAATTGGTGAAATAAATCAACTTTTTGAAGATATTCTAATTATATGACCAGCACCTGTATATTGTTATATTCTCTTATATATCCTACAAAGATGTTGATGCCGATAGCTTTGTGGGCAGCACTGTCTTGGGTTTGAATCCCTACTCGGGGCCTTTCCTGATCCCACCCCCATGTCACTTCTTGTCATTTCTGACGTGTCCTTTCATAATAATAATAATAATGATGATAAAAGGCAAAATGTCTTTTATTATTTATCAAAAAAAAAGTCTTTTGAGTTAACAGGAAAATTGTAGAATTTGACAGAAAATGAAAAGAAAGTCTGGGTAACACTTTACAATATGTGTACAAAAATGTGCATTAATTCATGCTTAATTAATGCACAGATAATCACGAGTTAATGTATAATTCATGATGAACTAAAGCATTTATTAATGATTACTACATCAGCAACAATTGAACATTCTGTATGATTCATAGATTAAGTAATAATAAATGTGTCATAATGTATTAATTTCCTTTATCACTTATTTTATTAACTAATGATGTAAATTCATATGTTAATTACCACAGTGTTCAAAGCTATGTACTTCAACTTCCAGTTGTCTGCTTTAAATACTCATTAGTTAATGATTTGCAAATGTATCATTATGTTATGACTTTACTTGTTGAGGCACAGAATTAGTACATAATTGTTAAGTAATATGTCATTGTGGTTATGGATTTACAATTAGTTAGTTAGTCATGTGCCTCAACAAGTAAAGTCACAATATAATGATACATTTGCAAATCATTAACTAATGAGTATTTAAAAGAAGACAACTGGAAGTTGAAGTACATAGCTTTGAACACAGTGGTAATTAACATATGAATTTAGCATGTGTTTACTAATAACAATTTAATGATTACTTAATCTATGAATCATACAGAATGTTCAATTGTTGCTGAAGTAGTAATCATTAATAAATGCTTTAGTTCATCATGAATTATACATTAACTCGTGATTATCTGTGCATTAATTAAGCATGAATTAATGCATATTTTTGTACACATATTGTAAAGTGTTACCAAGATTTTCTTTTCATTTTCTGTCAAATTCTACAATTTTCTTGTTAACTCTAAAGACTTTTTTTGGATAAATAATAAAAGACATTTTGCCTTTTATCATTATTAGGGGCCAAGCACCGAAGGTGCGATGGCACCTATTGTATCCGTTAGAATTCTTATTAGGGGCCAAGCACCGAAGGTGGCCGTTGGCGTTATTATTCTTCCTCTTCCGCCGCAAGTCTATGGCAGCCCATAGAACCGCTTGCGGGAAAGTTGTATAATTTTGCACACTGATAGAGGACAGACCCAACATTTACCATAGCAAGTTTGGAGTCTCTAACTCAAACTCTCTAGCGCCACCACTTGTCCAAACTTTCAAAAGATTTATGCTAATAACGTTTGAACTTTTTTTTTTTGAACACTTTTTTCCTCTGATTCCTTGGCTTATGCCGAGTCGAATGGACACCAAAATTCAAAAATCGTAAGGTTTAGTTTTTTCGCTATTCTCAATTGTTCGTAAAACCTACTTTTTCGAACTCGTCCTAGGCCGTTGCACCGATTGTCACAAAAATTGATCCAGATCATCTTCAGACCACGCTGGCAAAAAGTTATGGAATTCAAGTCGATTTGTCCAGCCGTTCACGAATAACATGCGAAAGAATTCTACGAAAAGCGAGCAAAAATCAATGTGAGGCTATATCTCCGTAACAGTTTGGCATATTGACACCAAACTTGGTATGTGTTATAACAAGCATGACCTGAGGCTAACTGCAGTGTTTCGGTGCAGTGCCCCCTAGTGGTCAGGAGATACGAAAAATGGCTATTTTTCTTTATAACGTCTGAATGATTTGTCCAAAAATCACAAAACTGGTCTCTTTAGATTCGGTGTGTCATACCGAGTCGAACCATATCCTATTTTCCCATGTCAGCCATTTTGGGTGTCGGCCATTCTGAATTTAGCTTTAAAATTCTGTATCTTGAGAACAGATTAGCGTATCGTTTCGACATTAATTACACAAAA
Source organism: Labeo catla (assembly GCA_012976165.1). Lineage (NCBI taxonomy): Eukaryota > Metazoa > Chordata > Actinopteri > Cypriniformes > Cyprinidae > Labeo > Labeo catla. The sequence goes on along the minus strand of VONZ01001310.1, from coordinate 36,096 downwards.
TGTTTGGCACCATGCCCTGAATGTACATAAAAGAGTATTCATTCTGAAGCATGAGCATTCTGAAGAAGTATGAATAGAAATCTTGCTGTGAGATTTGAAGGAATTTAAATAATGCATTTATAAATGTGAAAGAATGGTCAGTGCAATGTCACAGACTTTGCCATTCACAGACTTTGCCATTAATTTTCTGTACAAATCTTCACTGAAATCTTGTGAAACTTGATACAGACAGAGTCTCTGGGCATTCTGAAGAAGTATGAATAGAAATCTGAATAGAAATCTTGCTGTAAGATTTGAAGGAATTTAAATAATGCATTTATAAATGTAAAAGAATGGTCAGTGCAATGTCACAGACTTTGCCATTAATTTTCTGTACAAATCTTCACTGAAATCTTGTGAAACTTGATACAGACAGAGTCTTGGGCATTCTGAAGAAGTATGAATAGAAATCTTGCTGTGAGATTTGAAGGAATTTAAATAATGCATTTATAAATGTAAAAGAATGGTCAGTGCAATGTCACAGACTTTGTATGAATAGAAAATGTCCTGTTAACTCTGAAGACTTTTTTTGATAAATGATAAAAAACATTTTGCCTTTTATCGTTATTATTATTATGAAAGGACACATCAGAAATGACAAGAAGCAACAATATATATGCTATATAATGCATTGTGACAGACTGCCATTCATTTTCTGTACAAATTCTACACTAAAACATTGTGAACACAGATAGAGACATGATTGTTCAGAAAAAGAATTTATTGAAATGTTCATGGTAACTCTGAAGAAATTTTAAGAATGCATGTAGAAAAAAAGGAACAAACATTAAGTGTTAGAATGTATTTTAACAAACTTTATTTTTTCAGAAAACTTCACAGTATAATGTATTCGAATGTAATATAAGTGTATCTTCTATAATGTACAATATAAATACGTTTTGTAAATACTTTTTCCCTGTTTTCGGGCACATTTAATTTTTAACCGCTGAAATATAGATGTTCGTCAGCTTTTTGGCCGCTTCGTGTCTCCATACCGTAATTCCGCTAATAGACGTGCAGCAAATCCAGATGGCGGCTGACGTTAGCAGATGGCGGATCACTTGACCGCGGTCAATTTATTTGTAATTCTGTGTTTAGTGTGAGACCCCGAACCCGAGACTCCAAATACTATTAGTTATACATATTTGGTAAGCTCAGACCCAGTAGATATTTTTCCTCCTTTTCATTGATATAAATCCAAGGAACGGGTTAGCAGCAGAAGACACTAACCAGATTTAAATTCCAGTAGCGCTGATGGGGAACGTTGTAACACTGCATTACAATCTGTCCCGTTGTTATTAAACTATGCTATTCTATAACATTAGTGATGTCATTTTCACTATTTACTTTTATGGATTTAATTTGTTTGTTGTTTAATGTTTATAAATTATTATTTTAAAAAAAGTAAAGCATTTCGCCTGGCTTATGTGTCTCGTGTTCTATGAGAGCTGTCTTTGGACGGAGGGGAGTGTGCTTTTTTTGGAATGTCTGAATGTGTTTCATTTATTTGCGCACATTGTTTTGAACTATGCTGTATAGCTGTGTTTTGTGATCAGGGCCGTCCCATGCATGATTGCAATGTGTTCGTTGTGAAACTCAAAAATTAGATTATTTTTAATACTTAAAAAAAGCTATTATTTTATTTGAAAAAGTTAATTATTATATTTTATTGACAAAATATTTTAGCTTGTTGTGTATATTTTTTTCATTCCATCAGATAATATTTTAAGCTGTCATATGGTCATGTTACAACGTGCCCTTCATTGTACCCCACCTACGGGGCATGTCACATTTCACTTCCTTTCTTTTGAGGTAAATAATGAAAGACGTATACACTGTGATTATGAAACTAAGCAACATATTTGTACAAGACAAGTGTGAAATTATACTTTGAACCCCACGTGGATTTACACAAATAGAGAAATTCAAAAAGTGTTAGGTTGTGCCCCGCGCTCCCCTATTTGCACAGGTTCTGCACGATCCTCTTCACAAATATTCTCTGAGTTTCATTCGGGCTTAAATTAATAAGGAATACTGACAATGTCATTGTTTACAATACAACCGGAGCGCATGCCACTGAGGTGAGGGGCGTGATGTTTATGCACATGCACTAGGCGGTTTAGCAAATCACAACACACTGGGCCAGCTAACCAGTCTGTGCCCATTGCGTATTTCTGAGGGAGGGTTTCATAAAACCAGGAAATCATCAGAACGTTCATAGGAGAAGGGACAGAGCAGTGTAGATTATGTGATACATTATGTGGATTTTTAAAAATGAAGCCTTAACTCATGTTAGACTGCACCCCAAATGACAAAATCAAGTCTAGAAAAAAAAAAAAAACAGTCAACCACCCCTTTAAGCGCACCCCCTTTTTTTCTTTCTACATTGTCGCAACCCATGTAACATGTACATGCACTCATGTCGAATGAAGCATAATACACACATACCTTCAACATAATTAACAGTTTACCCTGCAAACAAGCCTGAACTGGGCTTTTACAAGCCCACTTAGGGCTAGCCTGAGGGCCCCCCGTGGCCCCTGAGAATTTGCACATTGGCAAAAGAAGCCCTACCACAGGAAGCCCTCACTAGGCCCACACAGGGCCCGCACTATTAATCTACCCCAAAAATGTACAGTAGACAAAGGGATTTCAAATCAACAGATTTATTAAATACAAAATAGAAAACATTAAATTATTCAGGTTGATACAGCTACATAAATCAAAACAATGTAAATATACAAAAGTATAAAAAAAAAGAGAAAGCGTACAAAGAAATGTAAGATTGTAGGATTTTGTCATGTTAAAGTTGATGTGTGTGAAAGTCTTATCTGTACTACATCAATGTCCAAACACTGTCCGTAGCTAAAGTTGGCTGATAGCATCTTCTTGTAATGAAAACACGCCACAGCTCTCAAACACCAGACTCTTCCTAACCAGAAACAACCATATTCAAACTGGACCATGATGTAGTGCATACAAATACACTTAAACGTCTTAAACTTTTAGCATCAATCCAAACATAGGGCATAACAATATGCGCTGTTAAACAGCAGAAAAAAATAATTTAGACTGGGCTTGAAATGACACATTTCCCAACCAGCACACAGCACAATGGCCATTTCTCAAATGGAAGGCTACATCCTCCAGTCGCATTTGAAGGCTGCATACATCATTAAGAAGATCTTATTTTATAATAGTAACATTTGTATGTAATAGTATACATTTGACCATTATTCTTAGTGAAGCGTAAAGTGTTGTATATGCTTATGACTCGCAAATGTAATGCTCAGTTAACTGATATAAACCAGGCTTGATGACATATGCAGCCTGCAAATGTGACCTCTACAGGTTGTAGCCTTCCGTTTGAGAAACGGCCAATGTGTACAGCAGGTGAGCCATGCTGTTGCTTGTAATTGCTAACTCCCTCTACCCACATGGCTTTACTTAAGGAAAACTAACACCATAGCACCCCTAGTGGTAAGGAAGAAAACTGCCCACAAAATTCTTATTAACAGGCTCATGTCTGATACACCTCAAATATGGCTTGTGAGATCCACTTTCCTGCAGAGTTTAGCTCCAACTTTGATCAAACTCACTCACCTGTGATTTTCTAATGATCCTGAAGACATCTGCTGTGTCCAAATACCCACATCTGCGGTCTTTGCACTTGACCACTTATATGAAGAATTTATTGTATTTGGAGCAACTGTCCAAATGAGGATGAAGACCACAAGTGTTTGTTGAACTTTTCATTACCTGATGGGCATACTTATACTGTTGTAAAAATGCAAGTGTTGTATTTTTTTTTTTTGGAGCTTTATTTTTATTTTCAATACTTTGCATTTTAAAATCAGATTCTAAGTGTCTGTTCAGTAGTCCATATAACAGATGACTCAATTTAATTTGTGGTGCTTCTAATTAAGTGATAACAAGCAGTAAATATCACCACTACTCATCTTTGCGCCAATAAAACGTGCAACAGTTTGTGTTTCTACCAAATCAGATGTAATACCTAAGTATTATATTAATATTTAACTTACAGTGGAAAGGTTTCCATGACCTCTCGTGAGATCTCTGCAAAAAAGTCATTTATTTCCAGAACATGATGCATGATGACACTAAGCTTCGAATACTTCTCCAGAGTGGTATTCAAGATAGTGTGGATTTAGTGTACGTTAAGGGCACTGCACTTTGGCACATTTAAGACCTGGGACAGTCTTGCGCACACACGTGGTAACAAGTGGCAAAGACTGCATGTGTGGTTATTTGGACAAGGCAATTGATTAGCATGCTCAGATGTGTTTGATTAAAATCAGAGCTAAACTCTGCAGAAAAGTGGATCTTATGAGCTAGATTTGAGGATTAATATGAAACTATAGGTTCTGAAAATGTCTCTTTTAGTTTGAGCCAAAACGGGCTGGCCCGCACTGTGTCATCATGGGATTAATGTGGGCAGTCTGCTAGTGTGCCCACACTGGGCCTGTTTAGGTTTGGTGTGGGCTGGCCCTAGCCCACTGTGCCTGCAAAAAGCCAGCATGGGCCTTACAAGAACATGTTTGCAGGGTGACTGTTAACCAGCAGTAAGTATTTTTAGAGAGAGACAGAGAAGAAGAAAGGGGATTTCCACTTACGTCATGATTTGGTCAGTTAGGATAAGAACAAACACAAATGTTTCAACATTGTTGCCCTGGAAATTCTGGTTCAGTTTGGCTAACCACAAACGCTGTTTGTTCCTCAGACAGGTTTTTTTTTATTTTGGAATTCCTCTTTCTTCTTCTCTGTCTCTCTCTAAAAATACTTACTGCTGGTTAACATTTACCCTGCGAACATGTTCTTGTAGGGCCCATGCTGGCTTTTTGCAGGCACAGTGGGCTAGGGCCAGCCCACATCAAACTTAAACAGGTCCAGTTTTTTTTTTTTTTTGCACTCTTCTTGATTTGTTATAATTTTTGTCAGTCTATAGTACTCCAAATGTTTTTCTCAGTACGACCGATTAGTACAGCCCAAAACATGACAATAATTGAGAATTTTCAGCAGCAATATCTAGCTAAATTTTTTCTTTACATTGAGTGCCACCAATATGGCAGAATGATGACGCGTTGTGAAAACACTCACATTCAGTAATAAGTAACAATATAGCTTAAATTACTTTAAAGTGAAACTAAAACCAAACGGTGTTGTTCTTACGCAGCCTGCTGGATCTTGTGTACTGCAGTCTACTGCTGCAAACCTAGATGTGATGGAATTTAAACATGATTTTAAAGGAATACCAAATCAAATGGTAGTTATAGACTACAATACCAACCACTTTTTATTGCTCTGGTCAAAATGTGTTTAGTTGTTGAGACAAGATAATAATAATAATAATAATAATACATGCATGCCTCAATTAAAATAAATAAATAAATAAATGATATAAAACAAAATGCACTTATTTTATATTACACATACATGTCTTCAAGATCACTGTCAGAATTATTATTCCTTTATTTAACCAGGAGGTCACATTGAGATGTTACCATCTCTTCTTCCAGTGAGACCTGGTCAAGATAGCAGCACATAAAATTTCACACATATAGAATCACAAAAACAATACACAATCACAATTCACAAAATAAAATCAAATCATGAAAAACAATTACAAGTATCCTTTAAGACATTATACAAAAGACGTTTAAAAGTACTCAAAGAAGGGAGTGTATCAAGATTAAGTACATTTTGCAGTACGTTCCAAGCATAAGGGGCATAAAAGGAAAAGCACACTTGCCCAATTCAAAACGTACTGCTGCATGCTAAACAGAATCTAATTTTCTAAGTAGAGAAGTAGCTGCATGCATATATAAATGATTTCCGTAATCAATTATAGATGGAAAGGTATTCTCTACTAATTTCTTACGAGCCTTAAGAGGAAAGCAGTTTTTTAACTGATAAAAAAAAAAAAACTAGTTTTGGCCTAAGGTTTTCAACAACTTATCAATATGTATGTCAAAAGCTAGTCTTTTGTCAATCCAAATACCTAGGTATTTATAGGAGCTAACTCTTTCTGTTAATGAACCATTCAGGGTTGTAATTGTCAGATCAGTGACCTTATTACGGCCACAACTAAAAATCATGTACTTAGTCTTTTTTTGAATTTAAAACCAATTTAACTCCTGCAACGATTGCTGCAGTACATGAAAAGCATTCTGTAAATGCTGCAGAGCTTGGTTTAAAGATGGTGCAGCTGTGTATATAATTTTGTCGTCTGCATACAAATGTATTTTAGCTGAATCTATTCTCTGACCTAACTCATTGATATAAACAGAAAATAATAAAGGGGCTAAAACAGACCCTTGTGGAACCCCAGTATTTACATGAAGAGATGAAATATAATTCAACAGACACATATTGAGTGCACTCTGAGAAATAATTTTCAAACCAGTTTATAGCAGCATCATTAAAACCTACACTCCTAAGTCTCTGTAACATTAATCTATGATCTACTGTGTTGAATGCTTTAGACAAATCGATAAATAAAGCATCACAGGACTTTTTACTATCCAGTGAGGATGTAATATCATATAAAACTAGTGTAGCTGCAGTGATAGTGCTATGTCCCGTTCTAAATCCTGGAGAATACTATTAGCTGACAAAAATTGTTTTAATTGGTCATTTATCAATGATTCAAAAACTTTTGGTATGACCAGCAGTCTAGAAATAGGGTGATAATTGTTTGGATCTGAAGGATCACCCCCCTTTAGTAATGGAGGAACCATGTTTTAATGTTATGGTTTGCAGTTTATAGAAGGTTTGTTGTATAGTCTTTCACATGCGGGCCGTTCTACAGCGTTAATCTGAGCTGTAATCATGTAAGAGAAAGGGACTCTTATTATGAAATGTTTTCAGACTGACGTCATTTTTGAGGAAGTTCTGTCGGCATCGCAGTGTTCAATGACAGGAGATCAACAGGATCTGCACGTGTGTGTATTCCTGCTAGAAATTTTTATAATTGCTCAATAATGGCACAGATATTTACATGCGAGTTACCTCTTTTTCCTTTGACTATATAAAAAGTATTTATTTGTTTATTAAAAAAAAATTACTGACACTATGAAACAAGGAGGTTGGACACGCACACTTGCATTAACTGTGTGCTCTGCAGCTATTGGTGGCACTTTTCAGTATGGCTACAACATTTCAATCATTAATGCACCCACAACTTATGTGCAGAAGTTCATTAACGAGACCTGTGTGGAGAGATGGGGTACAGCTCTTGAGCCCAGTCAGGTAACACTGATATGGACCTTTATTGTTTCAATTTACTCACTTGGAGGACTTCTGGGATCCCTGCTTGCTGGCCCAATGGCTATTAAGTGTGGACGTAAGGGTGCACTGCTGCTGAACAACTGCTTTCTTTTTCTGAGCGCGGTCCTGGCTCTGAGCAGTCGTGCCGCTGGCTCTTTTGAGATGATCATCTTCGCTCGTCTGCTGGCGGGGGTCAATGCTGGGGTTAGTATGAACGTCCAGCCCATGTACTTCGGAGAGAGTGCACCGAAGAACCTGAGAGGTGCTGTTGCCTTTTCTTCTGCTGTTTTCACTGCGTTTGGGATCTTGATGGGCCAGGTAACAGGTCTGACTGAAGTTTTGGGGAGTGAATTTCTCTGGCCTTACCTGCTGGCGAGCAATGCTCTCCCCGGCCTAGTACAGCTGGTCACCTTGCCCTGGTTTCCAGAGAGCCCACGTTACCTGCTCATCGACCGAGGAGACAGAGAGGCGTGCGGTCAGGCCCTGAAACGCCTCAGAGCGTGCAGCGTTTTTACTGCTGAGATGGAAGAGATTCTACAAGAGCGGACAGGAGCAGGCGAAGCCCGTGCCAAAACGCTGTGGGAACTGTTCAGTGACCGAAGCCTTCGCACACAGCTCTGCACCGTAATGGCTGCCAGCAGTGCCATGATGCTGTGTGGAAATGATTCCATTTACTTCTATGCTTCCTATATATTTCAAGAAGCCGGTATTCCCACGGACAAGATTCAGTATGTCACGATCGGCACCGGTGCCTGCGAGTTCACGTCTGCCGTGGCGTGCAATCTCCTGATCGAGCGCGTTGGCCGCAGGTTACTCCTCGCAGGCGGGTATCTGTTCATGGCTTGCTGGGCGGTGGTCTTCACTGTTGCTCTTTCGCTGGAGGGCAAAGTGGACGGCATGCCCTATTTGAGTATGGTCTGCGTGTTCGCCTACATCTTGAGTTTTGGCATGGGTCCCGCAGGTGTCACCGGGATCCTTCCTGCCGAGCTCTTCGACCAAATGGCACGTCCCGCAGCTTACATGGTTGCCGGGTCTATGATGTGGCTTAACCTCTTCCTCGTAGGAATGGCATTTCCATTCATAGTTAACGGCCTGGGACAGTTCTGCTTCATCCCCTTCTGTGGAGTTTGTGTGACTGCATGTCTTTTCATCGGTTTCACTTTGCCTGAAACCAAAGGAAGGACTCTAGCAGAGATCACTGAGGAGTTTGAGAAGCGGAATAAGAAAGGCACAGCTAATGGGCTTCCTAAATATGGGCAGCAGTCTCAAAGTCTGACTGATCTATCAGAATGCCTAGAGACTGACAATATCTGAGAGACATCTGGCTGATTTTGTTGGTGCTGTATTCAGATTTTCAGTTTGACTGTGTGTGTACACAGTACTGTACGGTTCTTCTAGATTTAGTCTATATATATTTAATTTAGGGTCATTTTTTGCCCTGTCTATTTATTAATTTTAAAATACCTTGCAAATGGCATATATCATTTCAGTTATTACATAATTTATTCTATAATTTATAATAAAATATATATATATAAACTTGTGTACACTCATATATATTAAAGAAAAATGTTATTAATTTTTACCTATTGCACCACATTTTTGTCTTAATTCATTAATTGGAAACTTTTCTTGAGAATGGCATAAAAGCCATATGAAACCAGGAAAAATAAGTAAATAAATAAATAACAGGTGCATGTTTCAAAATTATGTAGAGCTGTGGGTTTTTTTTTAATTGTACTGTCTCCCAGAAAACTTGAATCTTGATGCCTGCAAAAGTGAAATGCAATTTGCACTTATGTATTTTACCTCATTCTGTGTCTCATATTATAATGTCGTTAATTATTTATTTGTAAAAGAGTAACTTATTTTGAAAGCAACACCTTAAGAGCAATGCAATTGTATTACTGTATTGCATTTGTTAAAGATGAAGACAATTATTACCTGTATGAGAGCTTACAAAGTATTGCTTGTTGCACCAGCAGATGGCACTATATGAACATCGTTTTTTTCCTGTCTGCACTGTTTGTTTTCTCAATTGGATGTGTAATTTTTAACCAAAACAGGGTCATTTACAGCATGCTATTGCATTTTGGTGAATTATAACCATAGTTGTAAAAGAAGACAATCGGTATCAACACTAAATATCCTTCATTTGTGCCTTATAAGCACATACTTGCTGCCTACTAACCTGCCTACCAAATCTCCAAAGTAATAACCTATATTCAACCAAATGCACTGAATTGTATGATGATTACTGTTTGTCCTAATTACTGTAAATCACTGTATAAGAACTGTCAGTCTATCAAAAATGCTGTTTCTCTGAGGATATATGCAACTCTGTTTTTAGCTAGTAAATAAAGTTGCTTGACAAAAAAAGTCTCACTGCTTCTTACACTGATAATGTTTTGATAAGCTTAAGCTTGAATTTGCTTTGCAAATGAATGCATCTAATTGCATTCAATGTGTAATAGTGAATTCAAGCCAGTGCCTTTGACTGTTAATTGATGTGTGGTGATGGGAGGTATTGAGGCTACAGTAAATGATGTTCTATAGCGATATATACAAGGCTGTACTATATTATTAGAATAGTTTGGCAACATCATTTCTTTCAATTACGGGAATGAGTTAAAAAAGGACTCAGGTGAAGTGAGTGTCCAGGCTGAAGTAATAATGATTTTTATCATATCTCTCCTGTTAGCTGATTTTATTTAACATAATTTAAGTGAATACACTGACTGAAGAAGCAGTCAAAATGTGGCATAATTTTTCCTCTGCCCAGTGTTTTTTTTTTAGACTTGGGGTTTAGCAACCACTGCAGAATTTAGTTTTGTGGTGCCATGCATAAATTGATAATGATGAAATGTTAAAACACACAATGTGAATTCAAACTGAATTTTTGTAGTATAAACCATATATAGTATAATTTACATTTTTATCTGAATTTTGTAAAATTGAATTCAAGAATTTTGCATTTGGAGCTCTTTATCTTAAAACCTGCAAGTGTAATTTTAAACTTAATTTCCTCTTGAAAATCATCAGAACAAAATCTGCTGTTTAAAAATATATTATAGATTTAAATCTAAATACAGGCATTTCATTGTGTGCAACTAATAACTTAAAAAAAAAAAAACACACACTTAAAAAAAGTGTGTGTGCCATGTGAAGGTCAGCAGGGTTGAGGTGCAGAGGGATGCAGAAATAAATCTTACCATCAGCTGCACTTACTGGATGCGCCCTCTAAACACAGCAGACTGTAGTGGGTTAGAATACATTATGGAAAATGGAAATGCAATGGAAAATGGAAATGCACACGCTGCTCCTCTATTATCTCTTGCCGTTTGGTTATGGATGTTACATATGGAGTCACTTCACCTTACTGAGATCTTTCTGATGTCTGTCTTTGTGTTTTATTACAAGAATATGGAGTTACTGTTACACTAAAAGCACTTCCAGAAATCCATTATGAGCAGTGACCTTGTGCTATGCTGTTTTGAAATATCAAAGGAGTACAAAGCAAGTAAACCTTTGGCTATATTCATGTGTGACCCTGAGACACTGTTATATATGCAAATATAGTGGTGACCTTAATGTATTACTAAGTGTGTCTGAGCTAAATTATTACATATTCTCTGTGTGTGTTTGCTACAGTAAGTATATTAATATAATGTACTACAGTAAAAAAAAGTGGTAAATGACATTAAAATATTGTGGTAAAATATATATATTAATAATAAATTGACATGTTAAGAACTATATCACTGTTAGATTATGTTGCCTGAACCATGGGCACTTTTTTACTTTTGGTTATATGAAGATCACATCACATTGAAATTGTAAAAATGTGGAATATATATACCCACACACACAATGCATTTATCCAGTTATTCATTAGAAATTTAGATTTTAATAAAGGCATAGAGGTCTATTTATTCTCTGTACTCACTAACCCATAAGAGACCACCTGACACTTATCACCAACTTAATTTCCATAAATTGAAAGTGTAGACAGCAACCCAGCTTAATGAGATTCTCAAGTGGCTCACAAACTCTTAACATTCAGTGTGGTTAAGCGGAAAAAGCATGTCTCTGAGGAAAAATGGACTTTTATGGTCTGTTTTTCTCCTTGTTAGCTGATCTTCCTATCATGATCTGTGCGGGCATTGTGACATTTATTCATTGCTTCCAGAAGAAACCGGTGGCTCAGGGGTTTTATAAGAGATCATGCGTTAACTGAAGCAAAGAAGTAGTTTAAAAGAAGGGATGGCAACATCCCTTTTAAAATAAGAGAATTTTTACTGTGAGCAATGTTAAATATTAGAGAAACATAATCCTGATTTATTTATAATAGAAAGTGATGGTGTGCTTATGCATGTATATTCTTATACAATATAGCATATTTAGTATGTGATTAGGGTAAACTCCAGAAAAATGGTTTGCATTTACACCTGTCTGACTGAATGGTGAAAAAGATTTTCAGTCATCTATAATGAACAGCATATGCTGATACACCGCCTCATGTCTATATCTGAATTCCCCAGGCTTTTGTAGACAAGTATAGAACATCTAATGATTTTTATTTATTTTATTTTTTTTTTAACCAAAAGTGTCAGGCTTACTATGATTGGCAGGTTTTCAATCTGTTCTGAGCATCTTGTGTCCCTATGGCCAACTCTGATTGACTTATACTAAGCTGTGATTAGAAGGCAGGGAATATATGAGAGGAACTTAAGGATAAAGTCTCCCTACATTAGAAGCAGGGTAGGTGATTTGGTTTAAAAACATTTTTTTTTTTCTTTTTCTTATTGAAAGTCTCTTCACATGCAGATAGTATCTCTTAGTCTGAGGGCTATGATAGGCTGTCCTACCTGCCTGTCAACGTATGTCTGTTTGTGCCTCTGGTCTAGCATGGCTATAAAGACTGATTATGCAGAGAGGGTGAGAGATTATGCTTTCAAAGCTTGCTTGCTATAGCTCGCCTCTCCAATATCACACACACTACCTTTAAGCTCTAATAATGGGGAAGATGATAGATGAGAAAGAGACACTAAAAGTACCCAGCACTTATACAAAGACTAACAGTTTGTCTGGAACAAACAAACACAGACAAGCAGAGTGATGGAAACAGTCAAAGGTCACAGTGTTGCTGGGCTGTATATCAATAGGAGACAGTTGCAACACTTTTTGCATTTCCTTTTTGCATTTAAAAAATAATAAAATAAAGCCAAATCTGTTAGCTACTCACCCACATTGCTGCAACGTGTACATATGAAGAGTTCAGATGCAAAACCAGCTAAATCCATCTGACGTCTTTCTTTAAAAAATGCATTTTTATCAGGCTCAGATGTATAGGTTCCTATGGAAGTACCGGTACACATATGTGTCGAGAGCATTCACTCAGTATCATTATCTTATTTTTGACCGAGATGGCTTTTAGCTGGTTTTGCATCTGAACTCTTCATATGTTAATATACAAACTGTCACGAATCTGGTCGGTGTCCCGTTGTCCGCTCACCACCAGATGTCACTCTTACCTCACCTACACACTCTGACTGTTGCACTACACTCCGGACTGCATCTCCCATCCTCCACCGCACTGATTGCGTCAGCCCCCGTGACCAATCAGGCGTTCTATAAAAGCCCCGGTCCCTCCCAGTGCACCTCATGGATTGTTGAATTGTTGTATTGTCATTATATTGTTGTATTCCTAGTTCCTGCTCCGAGTTCCTAGTTCCCTGTGTTTTGTTTTGTTTCCCTCGCCTGGCTCCCTGTTTTCGACTGATCGCCGCCTGCCTTTGGATTATCGCTCGTCTTTATGGGCTATTCTCTCGTCTAGCCTTTGACATTCCTGTTTACTGTTGTTTGACCCTGCCTGCACGACCATGTATCTGTCTCGTCCATATAATAAAAGCTCGCATATGGATCTGCTCGCCTCTCGTCATTCACTCCCCGTAACACAAACATTGTACACTTGAACAGACAAAGTAAAATGTTGCAACTGTCCCCTGTTGTCATTAAAATGTAATTAAATCATTCTTAATTATCGTTTTGCTGTTTCTTTATTTTATTTGTGCACAGACACAATCTTCAATTAGGTAAATTGGCTGTTATGTTTTTACAATGTGTCACACAAACAACTTAGAAATTATGACCAAAAATCTGATCTTTAAAAAAAAATACTTTTTTTTACCATAAAAAAATGTTTTTTTGTAGAATGTGTGCTCACGTGTGGCTAATTTCTTTCAGGAAGGATGAGGGGCCAATAAAGCATGTGCAGTATGAATATTATCACTATAGTTTACTGTCTCCCCTACTCTTGGGAATATTAAAATGCTGTGTAGAGTGTTTTCGCGATACATCATCATACGGCAATATTGGTCGCTCTGAACGTAAACAATGCCACTGAACTGAACAAAACTTGCATATTTTGCTGATTATTGCTGCTGAAAATAATCAGTTATTGTCATGTGTTGGGCTGTACTAATTGGTCGGACCAGGAAAAACATGTGGAGTATGACAGACTGCCAAAAGTTATAACAAATCAAGGAGAAGAGTGCAAAAAACTGTCTGAGGAAAAAAAAAAAAATGCGTTTGTGGTTGGCCAAACTGAACCAGGATTTCCAGGGCTAGAATCTTGACAATTGTGTTTGTTCTTATTATTTCATATCATGATTTAGCAGCTTCCACACATTTTTTCTGTGGTTCAGACAGCATAAATTAGCAGAACAACATATTCAGTGCAATCCATGCTATTGTTTACATTCAAGTATTGCGAGTATGGCCGCGCATCCGGGTAACTGACCAAATCACCAGAAACAGTGCTGTTGTTGTTGCACCTGTAAACTTACATTTGTCCCTGGTTCCTTACCAAAAAGATTCAGCATTTATATCAACATGTAATAAAAAATAATTCAGATGAAATAAAGATTAAAAGCCAACAATGGAAAAATATTGTCTAAAAGTCCTATTCGGTCGGAACTAGTTTTCAAAACTATGTTTGAGTTTTGCTTCTTATCACCTGACGTCTGCGTCTGATTGACAGGTATCAATTCAGACAGGACTAATGGTGCATTCAAGTCATGTCAGATAGATCATATTTATGAGTTGAACACACATGAACACCACCACAAAGTCGTTATTACAAGTGGGTAACTCGATTTTTTTTTTAAGCCCAGAGTTTCCAAGTTGGGGGCGTGTCAGTGAAAAAACATGTCGGATGCAATGGACGCAGCCAATGACTATATAGATATTAAGCATCTGTATTGACAGTAACTTTGTTGAAATTAATAAAATTATTATTTTTGTAATGTACAATAAAATTTGAAAAGTTACATATACAAAATTATATTATTGTATAATATAAAATGATTCAGTTTACATCACCATAAATTAAATAAAAACAGGAAAAAAAAAAAACACAATGATGCACATTCTTTATTCGTTATTTTGTAGATGCAGAGTTAAACAAAATCATTGAATTTTATGTAGAAAAAGTAAATCACCATCTTGTTCCATCCAAAGTGACTTGAACGCACCTGACATCGTAATGACGACTTGTCAGTTCCTAAGTACGAACGTCCCAGGAGGACTTCAACGCTGCATAATATCTCCGGGTTTATTACAGAGGTCGGAAGGTCTGTTTTGTACATATGGACGTTGCAGAGATTCCACGCTCATGCGTGTATTGCGTATAGTCATTCGGATTGATTACCAGTGTTGGGAGTAACGCATTACGATATTACGTAATAATATTACAGTAGTATATTACTTTTTGCTGTAACGCAGTAATATAACGCATTACTAATAACACTTGGGTAATATTATTACTCGTTACAATCTCAATAAAGCAAGTTACAACAACATATTTAAACTCAAAATTAAGTGGTAAATTTACCAACACTGCAAAACAGCACCAGAGAAAAAAATCTGTGTGTAAAATAGTTTGTCTATTTCCTGTTGCTTGAATTCGATAGTGAAGATGACTGCCGAGACGGATTCTACATGTGTGAGATAGACACACTCCTGTTTTATTCATTTCATCAGAGAAAACAATAAGAATCAGTGCCGGCTCGTCCAACAGGCGATACAGAGGGTTGCCTAGGACGGGAAGGGCCTTCAACTTGACTGTTCGCTGCACAGAAAGATAGGCTAGGTATTGTGTTAATTGTTTATACATTATAACATTTTGCTTTATTTACCAGCGTTATTTATAAATGTAATAATTTTGTGCTTATCTATGTTTAACCTAAACTACAAGTAATGTTAATGTAGACCTACATACCAATAGACTATCTAAATATGATTTTATAATTTTATGCTATATAGACCTACCTCATTACCCTTCACTGGATGTATAATGAGCAGCAATAAACTACGTTTTGGTATTTTATAATGACTAGTAATACTTCTGTGGATATTTTGGTGACAGTAACTCAGAAGTAACTCACAATGCATTACAATTCAGAGACAGTAATATTGTAATGTAACTAATTAATTTTTAAAAGACAGTAACTAGTAATATATAATGTATTGCATTTTGGAAGTAACTTGCCCAACACTGTTGATTACCATAGTATAACCACAGTTTTACTACAAATACCATTAAGCTAAATGGTAAGTAAAACCATGTTTAATAAGTGGAACTATTTTATTTATTTGTAGTAAAACCATGTTTTATTTATCTATTCATAAAGGTACATGTGTAATTAAAACATTATGTAATTGAGTGTAGAAATGAACATGAGTTATCTTACCTGACGCTGATATTACAGTAGTTTACGTGATCTGGCACTTGATTTTATTATTATTATTATTATTATTATTAAATATCAGAAATCACAGACATTCGCATTTGGATGGGATTAGTTTTCGCTGAGCATCGCTGCGTTTGCCGAAAGACAGTAGGTAATTTGCTCTAGAATTACTACAGAGGTTGTGTGAGAAAAACACAGACAAGGCAGATTAAAATCGCAAATTATGTCTGTGAAACAGAAATTTCTCTAACGACCCCCTGTAAAACTAGTCTCGTCCAAATAAGGCGTATCACACCAGTCTCTTCCTCAATGCACACAGCTCACTGGGGTTTGATCACCTGCACCTGTTTCTCATCACCACCCCAATCAGAGCACTATAAAAGTACACACCACCAGTCAGTCGAGGACATAGACTAGCATACCTGTGAAATGTATCTGCTGCTTGTCTGTTTTCCAGTGATTTCTTCTCCAGCATCATCTATATAAGTATCCTCCTGTGTCTGCTCTCGTCTTGTCTGTTTCTCTGTGTGTGCTGCTCATCATTCTGGTCAAAGGAAAGATCAAGTGTTTTCTATATTGTCTCATTTTGGACTTTTATTGAAGTTTGGTTTATTTTCTGTTTTCTTGTACCATTGTAGACAACGTGTAGTCTGGCAATTGATCAAAGACTCTTACCTGCTTCTATCTTTGTGCTGTTTTGAATAAATATATCTGCCATTAGGTTCCACCATCTCTCTTGCTTCTACAAGTATGGTTTCACAGAAGTATTTTTCCTTCAGTATACTAATGTGACAGCATAACAATGGTCGCTTTTATTCATTCATCTGGTTTTATGTCATGTTGACATTTCTGTATTATTATGGAAATTAATTCATGTTTTTGATGCATTGTCAGATTGAAGTCATCTTCCCTGAGAGGACTGTAGCAAAACTCTTCAAATCATATTAGCATAAACTGGTCACCGCTATAGAAAGTTTTAACTGTGCTTCTGACTTGGAACATTTCACTGTACTTTTCTTGCCTGTATTCTGCAGCGTTTCTAAGAGACCAAACAAGTAGTTTAATTCTGATAGATTCTTCCTCAACTTTAAGCCTAATTACCTCAATTTAAATGTGCCAAGTATGTCATTTAATCCACAAAGTCTCACAGAGGCTGACATAAATGCATGCAAATCATGTTGCTGGAAAGACGTGATGTAAATGGAAGCAAAAGATCATCAAATGCAGTTAACTATAACAGGGTTTTAATAGCTGCAGAACATAGACGTTCATATGTGCATCGTGAATGAAAAGGAGCAAGATGGAAATGATTTTAAACAGTTCCATTAAGATACGCGTAGATTGCGTAAAATAGCAATTTGGTGAAGTTCCCAGGTTTGATTAAGTGCTATCCATGCCACATTTCATCGCTTCATCTGCACCTGTGTAGGTTTATGAGGGTTTGCTCCCTAGGCGCCGATTCTTAATGAGAAATTAAAATAAGTTTTTTTCTAAGACATAGACTATTACAGGCGTTTTTATAAAATCTAATTAGTTCCCATTAGGTCTGTGCATACCAGGAATAATTCAAGCATTTCAAGGGCACACAAAGTGGCCCCAATCACTATTTGGACACATTAGTCATAGTTAAAAATCAATGAACATGACTAAATTAGAAGGAAAATATCAAACTCTGAGGTATTTATTTAAAAAATACTAATAATAATAATAATAATAATAATAATAATAATGGCACAAGCACAGTATTGTGTAAAAAATATAAATGTAAAAAATAAAGTTCAATACATATATAGGGAGATCACTGATATAAGATTTGCCTCTTTAGTTTGTCGTGTTATGAACCCTTCTGCTTTTATTTTGCACAGCATGCTTTGCTTCCTGTCCCGTAGGCAGTGCACATGGTGCTTAGAGCATATGGCTCCAAAGTCCAACATGACTGTAAGATTATAGTTTCAGTGACTTAATAGGCATACATTAACCAATTAATGCATACATTAGCCAAATCATGAGGAAAAGTGAAATCAGTGGATATTCTGGGTTTATACACTTCCAGTCAAAAGATTTTGAACAGTAAGTACTTTTCTGCTCACCAAGCCTGCATTTATTTAATCCAAAGTACAGCAAAAACAGTAAAATTCTTAAATATTTTTACTATTTAAAATAAGTGCTTTCTATTTGAATATATTTAAAAATGTAATTTATTCCTGTGATTTCAAAGCTGAATTTTTAGCATAACTACTCCAGTCACATGATCCTTTAGAAATCATTCTAATATTCTGATTTGCTGCTCAAAAATGTATTGTTATGTTGAAAACAGCTGAATAGAATTACAATAGTTTCTTTGATGAACAGAATGTTCAGAAGAACAGCATTTATCTGAAATAGAAACTTTTTGTATCATTATAAATGTCTTTATCATCACTTTTTTTTAATATTCATTTAAAGCATCCTTGCTAAATCTAAATAAAAGAATTATTTTCTATAACATCTATATATTATGTATTATATATTATATATTATGTATTATTAATATATTACAATTTAAAATATATTCAAATAGAAAACTATTATTTTAAATAGTAATAAATTATTTCAAAATGTTACTGTTTTTCTGTACTTTGAATCAAATAAATGCAGGCTTGGTGAGCAGAAGAGACTTCTTTAAAAAAACATTAAAAATCTTTTGACTGGTAGTGTGTATGTATATATATATGTGTATTTTTTTTTTCCAAATGTAACATCGAGGATGATCACAGATCAGCTATACTGCAGTATTTGCTCAGAACAAATACATTCAGTAAAACCTTTGTAGTGCTGAGGACTAATAAAAAGAATTGCAGTCTATTCTTCTGTTAGACCTAATGGTCTACAGAAGTGAGTGCATGTTGTCTCAAAATATCCCAGACTACTCAAGAATGAAGAGCGTCTTGTCTCTGAATTCACATAAAAGCCACTGATTTGTGACCTTTATCATTGCTTGGTATTCAGTGCTGCCACCCTCACCTACACTTCTCAAACAAAACATAACAAATAAATAAATATTCTTTCATAAAAGCAACATGAGTTGTAGATAAGCCTAAAATGCACTAGAATAAAGAAATGTAAAGGCATGAGGCTGTGAGCTAGTGCTTCTATAGCGTATTGTTGAAAGCAATTCAGCCATTAGGATTTGACAGCTGCAGTCTGTCACAGTATAGAGACAAAAAGATAATTAACCCATGAGCAATAGTTAACAAATGCCAAATCCACACATTATGCCTCTCCTTTATTACTGAATAATGACATGCACAAAATATTAATCTGGTTTGTCAGATTGAGATGTCTTTGATGTTAAAATACATTCTGTTCTCCCGATTTAATATGCAGAGACAAGTAAAAGTAAACCATTTCTCTGAAATGAAACACTGGTTCTATGATGCTATCATGCATTGCTGTGTGTTTTGAGCAGCAACATAAACCAATGGCTCGAGTCATGGGACATGACTATCGGCCTGAGTAATCACAGATGAGGTGAATGTTAGAAGAAACATGTTTGAACAAATGCATTGAAATCATGTCTTGTGTAAACATATTTTGCTGCAAAAGCAGACAACATGATATATAACTAGCACGTTACTGTTCAAAATCTTCAATTAAAATTCTCTTCATTCTAATTCAAACACTGCACATAGCATCCAAATATATATATATATATATATAGTTGCACATACCTAAAATACATATAGGCTAGCATTTGTAAAACAGCCTCATTCAAAAACTACAAGAAACGAGTGTGCAGCAACTGTAATGAAACTAAACTAAGGTTAGCATTTCAATTTCAGTTAATGCCGGTGGTTTATAAAAATAATAATGAGCACTAATAGGGGTCAGAGTCCTTGCAGATGCACCATCCTTTATTTTTGACAACAATAATGACAGCTTATCTGTAATGTTTGCTGTTGACTAAACAGCGAGATGCGAATGTGAGAGCCTGTATTGCTTGGCAGGCACAAGTGCAATTGTAGGCATAATGGAAGGCTGCATATGTTGTATGATGCCTAATGTGGGAAGATTGATCTGTATAGTTACTAATGTTGGGTGAAGCATCCAGGTCACGTTTCAGCATGAAATCAAGGAAACGAAAGAAAGCAAATGCAGCAAGCACAGAGTATTAAAAATGCAACTGATATGAAGTAAATGAGGTTGAAGAGCTCATGAGACGTTGCAGTTAAGACTTGCCATTATAAAACGAGAAGAGCAGACAGTGAGTGAAATCTGAGCCAGAGGTGAAGTGCTTTTACATTCAGCTGATTGAAATGTACACTTGTTGCTTTCCTAATTCAAAGAGATGCATCTTCGGAAACAGGAGGCACACTTAAAAACATTTTAATCTTATTAGGATGTTTAATCTTATTATGCTAGGGATAGTCTATTTTCCACTCAGCTGGCCGAAGACAGCTGAGAATAGGAAAGGAGCATAAAAAAAAAAAAAAAAAAAAAATCCAATCCAGCAGCTCCATATATGGTTCAGCCTACACAAGAGCTGGAAGTAAGATGACTGACGGCTTCTGCCTGGAGGCCGGTCCGATTAGATCAGTACACTTACTCACTAAGAGTGAGAGGCTAGATTGGCTATCAGCATTGTTTAACCTGTGAGTCTGTCTGTCAGCAGAAATCATTACACCAGCCTAGGTTTCAAGAGAGTACACAACACATTTTGCATGTCTTGTAGTTTTAAAAGTTTTATGCATTATTTAAATAGAACAAAATTTATGTACATGGCACAAGAATCATGACTTGCATTTGTCATTGGCAGTTGCTGTTAAAAAAATCATGATAATGTGCTTTAAAATGTTTTCATGTTCACCCACTGCTGAAAAAATGGCTTAATAACATAAAATAATCTAAAAATAAGTATTTTCTATCCAGTTGACTTATCACAATTATTTCTTGCACTTCTGCTCAGTTATAAGAGATTTTAGAGTTTTGATGTTGTTCATGTGTTAAATACAAGTGGCTGGATTAAAAGTGAACCCTGGGTATTATGACTTTTATGGCTTAATCTAATGTAAATGAGGTGTTTTACTGTAATACATAGTAGAAAACCCATAAAAGATTTACGTTATTTAAAAAATCCACATTGTTTTATACATATTTTGGACTATGAGGGGCACCAATATTTCGTTGGCATCGCATGTGACCCTGGACCACAAAACCAGTCATAAGGGTCAATTTTTTTGAAATTCAGATTTGAAATTGAGATTTATACATCTGAATCAATAAGCATTCCACTGATGTATGGTTTGTTAGGATAGGACAATATTTGTCTGATACAACTATTTGAAAATCTGGAATCTGAGGGTGCAAAAAAATAAAAATATTGAAAATATTGGCTTTAAAGTTGTCCAAATGAAGTTCTTAGCAATGCATATTACTAATCAAAACTTAAGTTTTTATACATTTACGTTAGGAAATTTACAAAATATCTTCATGGAACACGACCTTTAATTAATATCCTAATGATTTTTAGCATAAAAGAAAAAATTGATCATTTTGACCCATACAATGTAATTTTGGTTATTGCTACAAACATACCTGTGCTGCTTAAGATTGATTTTGTGATCCAGGGTCACAAATGGTTGTTATTTTTACGGTAACACAACGCAGAATACACAATTCAGAAAATAAAATACTGATATGATGACGACAGCTACTGAAAGAGCTTACAGGTGGCAATGGATATAAGCATAGGCTTAAATCAAGAGCAGTACCATTGATTTTTAAACACCATGGATACTGAGTGAAATCTGCACAGAGAAACTCCTTCAGTGGCTGCGGCACCATGACAAGCGTCTGCATGTTTACATCCTTCCAGGATGCCATTTACCATTTCTCGTCTCTGTCATTTGTAAGCTCTTTCAGTAGATGTGGTCTACTAAAAGCCTCATAGGCATCTGCGCTAAAGTGGACAGAACAAAGATGTGGGTCTTTAGGAAACTGTATTCATCCACAGGCATCTTCCTATTCTTTTCTACTTGTCTTATCACTAGGAAAGCAGTGAAGACTTACATCACCTCTCTTGTTGCTCTTTGACTGAAAATTACAACCAAAAGCTGCACAATGTGGCATTGTATCAGTATGTTATTTTCCGAGTTGTGTTGGGGTAAAACTAGCAGCAGGTAGCACCAGTAGCTCACCAAGTGCAATCATTTTATGTCAACGAAATAATGGCATCCCATAGTCCAAAATATCTATAAAACGATGTGGGTTTTTAAAACAACATAAATCATTCATTGGTTTTCTACTATATATTTCAGTAAGAGACATCATTTATGTTATTTTAAGCCATAAAAGTCTTTATACCCAAGGTTCCCTTTAATAATAAGAGCTGAATTCCCAGCATGCAGATACCATTTATAGTTTTACAGTCTGCTGCTTTTGTTTGTACTGTTATCGTCCCTCTCAGATATTTATTGTGTTAATAATTACCTATTGTAGTATGTGCTTAAGGTTTGATTTCTTGGGTATTTACATTTACTCCCTGTTTAGTCCATATAGGTTATTTTTTATGCAGTCATATACTCAGATATTTCCTCACTAGGTTAATAAAAAATAACAATAATACCTGTAGCCCAAGATGATATGATAGGCTGCGACATCCCAGTGGCCCTAAAGGTGGCAATTCTGAGTATATTATGTTTGTGAAAACCTCCAGTGCATATTTGATTTGATTGTCTGCAGCATGGGTTTAATAAGAATTATGACTTGTACTAAAATAATAGAATCATATCTAACCAAATCTAGACTATATTTTACATTTCTTCACACATTAACGCAATCATTTAGTAAATATCCATAAATCATTGTCAGAGTAAATATTTACACCTTATTAATAAGCATATCATTAATGCTTGCACATGTGCCTCTCTTCCTCTACGTTTTCCTAAAATACTTCCACCACATCCACCCGTCCACCCACGCAGTCAGTCAGCCATGTGACATAGCCAGCTATAAAAAACATTTAAGTGTGGGTGGGAGGTGGAGAAAGAGTCGATATGGCTTTTAGATCAATTGTTCTGGTTTTTAGGGAGGGTGAGTAGTGATATGAGTGAGGAGGAAAGGGCCCAAATACTAGAGTGTATATGGTGTCAGAGTGGACTAACAGTCTGGTTCTAAGATAACTGTCATAAACATCCCCTCCTCGCCATCTGGACAAACAGCAGAGGTGCAGCATGAAGGGACTGCTTTCAGGAAGATCTAGGCATTTTTGGAGGGCTATGAGAAACTGGCCTTTGAAAAGATTTTCAGGCTTACAGAAATATTGAAATGAACAAACTGAAGATGCAGTAATTATTTCCTTCCTATTGTAAGGCATTCTGAGACCATTGTGAAAACCATTTGTAAATCCTGAGCTTGTGTGTGAAAGAAAAGAAGGTGTGTTTTTGCCTGAAACAATGGTTGATATGCTTTTCTCTCTGCCTTAATTGCTGAAATTACAGCAGCATTTGTACAATGCGTAGTAAAAGATTACATGTAATCTGGATTATATAATCAGATTCCAAAAGTTAGGTACTCATAATTAGAGTATATTACATTTTAAAATGCTCATAATCAGATTACAGTAACTTTTTATGGATTACATTACATGTTATTCACACAAGGGCAGTAAATTATTTATAATTTATTGATTCTCCCTAATTCTTCTTCTGTTCTCTCTTCAATTTTCCTTTCTAAAAATCCTACTGCAACAAATGTTGTGTAAATAAATGTATTGGTGTGCAAATTAATAACTGAACTAAATAATTATGCAAGTTACTAAACAATGGTGATGTGTAGCTGTGAAACACTATGGCGTCATCATCTCCAGTCACCTTCAGTAGCTGTTGATTCTGGAAGTCAGGACAAAAATAGTTTAGACCTGAATGATTTTGAGCATGAAATGTCATTGCTGTTTTCATGTTTATTAATGTTTGTTCATGTGACGCAAGTATTCCCAAACGTTTTTGTCAGCCAAACCCCTTAAAATATAAAATTTACTTGAAATATCACTGAAAAGTTAACAGTCCAATATTTAACAATTCACATGTGTACAGTTCTTTGATGTTGTTTAATGGTCACATTGACATGCAAGTGAAACATATAAAATTTCTATTTTTAGTGTTTAATTTATTGTTATTTTACATGTTTATGATTTAATTAATTAAAAACCCACTGCAGTCCTTACATTAAGCCAAGTTTGGGAAACTCTGGTGTAATGTAATGATTAATGCATTTTATTAAAAAATAAATAAAAAAATAAATAAATAATCTTTGCTTTATGTCAATATGTTACGTTCAATTATTAAAACAAGATTTAAAAAAGCAATGTAATCTATAAAGCAGTCAGAATATATTATCTAAAATGAGTAACCTAGATTACGTTACTAACTACAATTTTCATCATATAATTTGTAATAAGTAACAGACTACTATTTGTAAGTAATCTACCCAGCTTTGCATATTTAGTATTTGTTGGGACTACTTTTTGCTTTTTCTCTGGCCTTGCTACTCTGTATTGCATTTGATTGGTTGACTGGTCAATCACAGCACTTTACAATCATAGAACATTACATTAGACTATACATATTGATGAATATTCTAGTTCATCATAAATAAACTTAAACAATAACAATACAAAAAACTCTAAGCAAATCATCTAAGCAGTAAGTTTTACTTCTCAGCAGCTGGTGCATTCTCTGAAACTGCTTTATTATCATAAACATATTTACCTAGAAATAGCTTGTCCATCTTTTAAGAAACCTCATGTACCGTCAGCACTCCATAGGACATGCAAACAGACTTATAGATGCTCTGAATGTGTGAGCTGAGGCTTCCACTAACGGATCTGAGATTCATTCCTCGGGGTGTTTCTGCTCTGGCTGATAACATCCTAATACCAAAAGGCATGGGTTTATGCTGACTCACTAGTTCTTTTGACTTCTCCTGCTAGTTCTTTGATTCACAAAGTCTGAAGTTTCATTCTTTAATATTTTTGGCAGGGGCATCCATCAAATTCCAACATGCAAAACCATTTTTTTAGCAATAAATTGAGTTCTGCTAGTGAACCATGATGTTTACTAGATTCTATCAGGCAGGAGTCCTACTTAACAATATGACCAAATGAATGAATGAATTCATGAACTGTTGCCATAAGCAGTCTGAATTTTAAAGTAACACTGCAATACTTTCAAATGATGTTTAGTATACTAAAAAAATATAGAAGGCTGCATGTGAAAGAACTTTGATGGCATTGGCATTATAAATCAAAATATGATTACAAAAGTGACAGATTTTTCATTTTGAAAAATGAAAGGATAAATGAAAATATAATGATCATGCATTATGCATGCTTTCTTAGGAACCTTCTTCAAATCAAGAGGCAATATAGGGTTTTAATTTGTATGCAATTTATTTTTCAAATCAGTATTAGTATGCAACACACAAATGAATGCCCCACGAAGTGTGTGACCTTATGTGCTGGGAAATATCATGTGCAGAGAGGCGACACAGGGCAGCAGAGGTGAGACACTTCAGCTCAGAGGGCGTGCTGCTCGGCACTTCTGACAGATTTGGCAGCCAAGACACATGCTTCCTCCTTCCCACTGGCTTTCTCAGCTGCTCCCTTTGTCCCGAACAAAACTAAACCAATTAGTGAGTGCTAAAAATCTGGAATTATTAACCCATGAAAAGTTGGAAATCAATGTCAGATGAGGAAGTTTAAAAAAAGTTTCACGAGTACCCTTCTATTGTATTTCGATGCAAACTTTCTCTTGAAACAGACAATCCAGTTTAGACTACAAAAGAAGAAGTTACATCAACACTGTGCTGTCTGAATAGCCATTGGCGAGAATGTGTATGTAGATTCACTTTTTAATGGTTACATTAATAGAAGTTTTACTTACATTTATAAAATGTTGGGAATATGTACTGTATGTCGCTGTCCTGAAATGATTTCATTGTTAAAACTGAGTTTTCCTAATCTGGAAGGATTAGGGAAGTGGATCCCCATGACCTTTGTTGTCTACGCTTCTGAATTGCCATCATTATTACACATTAGGCCAAAACACTTGCCTAAGCAGAAACACTATGCACTGTTGACTCTTAAACAAAAAAGTTTGTGCAAAAGCTCACCACAGAGTTACATTTTAAGTTGTTATATCTGAATTGTGTGAGAATCATTTTAAAGGGTGAAATTTTGGGGGGAAATGTATCACAAGTTGCCATTGCTACAGTTTTTATTGAGATATAAGTACCTGGTGAAGTCAGTTTCATACTGAAAATCTTATTCGCTCTTATATGTTCACAAAAAAAGGAAAGAAGAAGCATTAAAATTGTGGTGGATAATGTGTTTGCTAAACACTATAATTTACTATGATTGAGAAGAGGTTGTTATTACTTCTCTCATCGCTCTCTCATGCATATCATGCATTTCTAAAGCAATCATACTGCTGCTTGCAGGAGAACCACTACTTATACTGTAGTAATCATTGAAAAATGAGTTCAGTAATGGGTTCATTCAGAGCTATTACTTATCTAATCATTACCTTGTTGAAGCTTTGTTGATGTTGTAAGTTCTAAACATCATCATCATCAATCATCAAATGAAGTGAAATACATACACTTGAAAGAATTATATATGAAATCTATTTGCAACAGTTTATGGTAAGATTCAAATTTTCAAATGTGTACTTAAACTTTTAAATTAAATTTAATTTAAAAATGTCTGCATGTGGTGAAATCATTATATTCTTCTCCTTAATGTTCCATTTCTATAACTTAAGTGATGTAATGTTGGTTCCAAAATAGCAGCAGCTGTGGCTGATACACAAGATGACAGAAGAGTGAGTGTGTTTCCATCTGCAGTGTGACATGGTCCTGATGAGAAGATCTCTTCTGATGAGAGTATATGTGCGCATGTGTGTGTGTCTGCTGGCGGCTGATGAAGGACAGTGCTGCTGGCTTATTGAACTGTATGAACCACTTTCAGGATGAAGACTGTGATTGCAAGGACATTAGAGCCCACCTGCTGCCTACAACTGCTGGTGGGCAGGACCTCTGTGTTCTTAAAAAAAGGAAAAGGAAGAAGCAGCAGCAGCATCTAATTTTAACTTCACACACTTGCTTGCATCACTGTGTGGGAGGGCGTCCATTCACTGTTATTTTTTTTTCTTGCACCGTGCACACAAACATACAAGAAAAAGCTACAAGGTTTCCCAAAGGGAAAATAAACCAGCATACTTGTGTCCATTATGCCAAGTTGTGTAGTTTCCAAGGCTTATACCTATTCCAAGAGAGCTCCATAAATCATTTAGCATATTAATTAATTTGTTGGAATGATTTCCCTCATACTGAGCTTATAATTAGCACAACTAACATGACATTGTGGTGCTAATTTATTATGCCCTGATTTAAATTTCATTGAATAAAGATTGCTTTGTAAATGCACCAACTTCAAGATATCTATATGCGTCGCTGAATAAAGACTGACATATAATTGTGGCTAATTAACACACTAGGCTAAAAGCACGTTTTACCATGGTAACAATGTGAACTGAACATTCCAAAAATACATTGCTATTTTTGCCTTCTGGTTATTTTCTCTTACATAAATGCTTGCATGTACAAAGTTAACTTGATAAGTAACAGCTTGCCTGAGGGGCAAATTAGGTGAATTAAAAGTTTTCATGTTGAGCTCTAGAGAATATTCTATATGTGACCCTGAACCACAAAACCAATCTTAAGTCGCTGGGGTTTATTTGTAGCAATAGCCAAAAATACATTGTATGGGTCAAAATTATTGATTTTTCTTTTATGGCAAAAATCATTAGGAAATTAAATAAAGATCATCTTCCATGAAGATATTTTGTAAAATTCCTACTGTAAATGTATGAAAACTTAATTTTTGATTAGTCATATACATTGTTAAGAACATTATTTGAAGAACTTTAAAGGCGATTTTCTCAATATTTAGATTTTTTTTTGCCAAATATTGTCCTATCCTAACAAACCATGCATCAATGGAAAGCTTATTTATTCAGCTTTCATATGATGTATAAATATATAAATCTTTGAAAAAATGACCCTTATGACTGGTTCCCCTTCGGGAACTCGAGCCGCGTCGGAAAACGCTATGGGAACGCCTCCAGCGTGACCGCGCTCTGAACACGTGTGAAATCAGACCAATGGAAGAGCGAGACGTCACAGGCGGGTGACGTCACAGACCAGGAAGCATAAAAGCACGTGCGCCAGAACGAACGGCAGCTTCTGTCTTTCAGCAGCGCTCTATGTGTGTCTCTGTTTTTGTGCCTTTGGTTGCTAGTTTGCACCACTTTCTTTTTGCACAAAATGTCTAAAGCTAGTAAGAAATCTAAGCATTTAGATGAGCCGCGTTTTAGAGCGTGTGTTCCTCCTTGCCCTCGTTTCATTACGGGTAAGGATACACACGCTCTATGCGTGGTTTGTCTGGGAGCGGAGCATGCGGCAGCAGCCCTCGAGGGGGCTGATTGCCCTCATTGTGTGCAGATGAGTCTGCACACACTCCGCTCCCGGAAGGCTCTCTTCCAGCTGGGAGCCTTCAGCAGCGTTCCCCGCGGATCTGGTCCCGCTTCCGCCGAGGCGGGGCGGCGGCTGCATTCGTGGGGTTCGCAGCTGGATCTAGCGGAGGGTATGGAGACGGGTAACCCCCTATCTCCTGCCTCACCCGCTAGATCCCCAGCCCGTCCTCTGGGTGCGGAAGCCCGCGCTGCGGATTCTTCCCCCCGGGGGACGGGCTCGACACTCCCCATATCTTCCTCTGAGGAGGTTGATGTGGAGAGTGTCGAAGATGTTCAAGCACCATCGTTTCCCCAATATGAGGAGCTGCTGGAGGTGGTGACTCGTGCGGTGGCCAAGCTCAATATCGATTGGCCCCCCGAGTCATTGGTTGAACCGCAGAGAAGTAAACTAGACGAGAGGTTTCTGCGGTCTCGCCCACCTTCAGCACGCCGGAGCCTTCCTTTTTTCCCCGATCTCCACACTGAGGTGTCGAGATCGTGGAATAACCCTTTCTCGTCCCGCTTGTTCATTCCCGCCTCCTATAACTACGGTCATGTGGGCGGGTTGGATGAGCGGGGGTACAGAGCGATGCCCCGGGTGGAACAGACGCTTGCCAGCTATCTGTCCCCCGCCGCGGCATCGTCTCTGAAGGCTCCGGTCTTGCCCTCCAAGCCGCTGCGAGTCACCTCAGCGCTGGTGGGCAAGGGGTACGCGGCTGCGGGTCAGGCTGGTGCGCGTCTGCACACCATGTCGGTGTTACAGGCGTACCAGGCTGACCTGCTTAAGGAGTTGGACGACGGCGCGGAGATCAGGGATTGTGACATCTCTGAGCTCCGGAGGACCGCTGATTTGTCTCTCCGTGCCACTAAGGAGACCGCCCGTGCCATCGGGCGGTCTATGGCTTCCCTTGTGGCTGCGGAGAGACATCTCTGGTTGACCCTGGCCGATATGAAAGAAAAGGACAGGGTCTTCCTCCTGGACGCCCCGCTTTCGCCTTCTGGCCTGTTCGGCGACGCTGTTAATGCGGTCGTCGACAGGTACCAGGAGGCGCGTAAGCAAGCGGCGGCGTTCCAGCGGTTCCTCCCTCGCCGCCGTCCAACTCACGAGGCTGCTGAGCTGGAGCAGCCTCGTCCGCGTACCAGCTCCTCACACCGGGAAACGCAGAAACAGAGCGTCGCCACCCGCACTCCTCCCCATCGAGGGCGGGTGCGCAGACGCTCTAGGTCGGGGGCCCCCAGGACGAAGCCCGATCTGCGGGTCATGCTTCAGTCTAGGAGGTCCTCGGCCAAGCGGCCCTGATGGTGCGGGGCCGCTGAGGGTAGCCCCATCAGGGGAGTTCCGGGGTGCACCGCATTATTCGGTGTCCGGCTCCCCCCTGTGCCCTCGGGAGGCTGTCTTGCTCACCCTGCCGGTGATTCAGGGCGCAGCAGCCTCCGGCGAGCTTTCCCCTCAGTCTCTTCCGGCCAGAGACGTTCCAGAGCTGGGGGGCTCGCCACCCCTGCGGGGGTCTCAGGGTCCGCTAGATCAGGTGCTTCCTGCCGGGCAACCGTTACAGGACACCGGTCTAGCGACCCGTGTAACACCAGAGGCCAGTCTCGAGAGGCTGGTTCCCTTAGTAGATCATTTGGCAGCGTGGAAACTACTGCCCAATGTGTCTGCTTGGGTCCTGCACACTGTAGAGCGAGGTTATCGCATTCAGTTCGGCGCTTCACCTCCGCCGTTCAACGGGGTCTTTCCCACTTTGGTGGGTCCCGAGCAGGGTCTGGTAATGGAACAAGAAGTAGCTACTCTCCTGAGGAAGGAGGCCATCGAGGTGGTCCCTCCTCAGTTCAGAGAGTCCGGGTTCTACAGCCGGTACTTCATTGTTCCCAAGAAGGATGGGGGCCTGCGTCCTATTTTAGATCTCCGCCTCCTGAACCGCTCAGTCATGCGGCTGAAGTTCAGGATGCTGACTGTAAGACAGGTCGTGTCACAAATCAAGTCCGAGGACTGGTTTGTCACGATAGATCTAAAAGACGCGTATTTCCACGTCTCCATCCTTCCTCAGCACAGGAAGTTCCTGAGGTTTGCTTTTAGGGGCGAAGCTTACCAATATCGGGTTCTTCCTTTCGGTCTAGCACTCTCCCCCCGCACTTTCACGAAGTGTGTGGATGCAGCTCTGGCTCCCCTGCGACTCCAGGGCATCCGCATACTCAATTACATCGACGACTGGCTTATCCTGGCCCAGTCGGAGATGGTAGCGGTTCGGCATCGAGATGTCGTTCTCGCACACATGAAAGAGCTGGGGTTAAGACTAAACGCCAAGAAAAGTGTGCTTTCTCCAGTACAGAGAACCACTTATCTGGGCGTGGTGTGGGATTCGACCACGATGCAGGCACAGTTGTCTCCTGCTCGGATCGAGTCGATCCTCGCCGCAGTCATGAGAGTGAAGGAAGGCCGGTCACTCACTGTCAAGCAGTTTCAACGACTGCTGGGTCTCATGGCAGCTGCGTCCAACGTGATACCTTTTGGCCTGCTGTACATGAGACCCCTACAGTGGTGGCTCAAGACCAGGGGGTTCTCCCCGAGGGGAAACCCGCTTCGCATGATCAAGGTCACGCGGCGATGCCTACGTGCCTTAGACATGTGGAGGAAACCCTGGTTCTTGTCTCAGGGCCCGGTGCTGGGAGCTCCTTGTCGCCGTGTAACGCTAGCGACGGACGCGTCCCTCACTGGTTGGGGAGCGGTCATGAGTGGCCACCCTGCCCGCGGTCTGTGGAGTGGTCGCCATCTCAGTTGGCACATAAATTGCCTGGAGATGCTGGCCGTGTTTCAAGGGCTGAAACACTTTCTCCCGGACCTGAGAGATCGTCACGTGTTGGTCCGCACCGACAACATGGCGGTGGTCTCTTACATCAACCACCAAGGAGGTCTGCGTTCGCGCCCCTTGTACAAGCTGGCGCACCAGATCCTTGTGTGGTCCCAGGGCAAACTCCTCTCACTGAGAGCAGTTTTTGTACCCGGGTATCTCAATGTGGGAGCAGACGTCCTGTCGAGGCAGGGGCCGAGGCCCGGGGAATGGATGCTTCACCCCGAGGTGGTGAAGCATATCTGGAGAGTGTTTGGTCCAGCCCAGGTGGACCTGTTTGCCACGAGGGACAATGCGCAATGTCCCCTCTGGTACTCTCTAGTTCATCCAGCTCCACTGGGGCTGGATGCCATGGTACAGACGTGGCCGAGGCTGCGTCTGTACGCTTTCCCCCCGATCGCTCTGCTCCCGGGAGTTCTAGAGAGAGTGCGCCGGGATGGGGTGTCCCTTCTTCTAGTAGCCCCGTTCTGGCCGGGCCGAGTATGGTTCTCGGACCTGATTTCCCTCCTCGACGGCTCTCCCTGGGAGATTCCCGTCAGGAGGGATCTCCTCTCACAGGCAGGGGGTTCCTTCCTTCACCCCCGGCCGGAGCTGTGGAAGCTTTGGGTGTGGCCTCTGAGGGGGCGCACCTCTTAGCTTCCGGTCTCTCAACCGAGGTTGTTGAGACCCTACTCCAATCTAGAGCTCCCTCCACGAGGAAACTGTATGCCTTGAAGTGGAAACTTTTCACTTCTTGGTGTGGACGCCGCCAGCAGGACCCAGTTAACTGCCCAGTTGGCTCAGTGCTGGAGTTTCTGCAGGACAGGCTGTCTGCAGGGTTATCCCACTCCACCTTGAAGGTTTACGTGGCGGCCATTGCGGCCTACCACGCCCCTCTCGGTGGTCTTTCCGTGGGTAGGGACCCCCTGGTTACACGTTTCCTCCGCGGTGCGCTGAGGCTAAGGCCCCCGGTACGACCTCGTGTCCCTTCCTGGGACCTGTCTGTGGTGCTTGAGGCTCTCTGTCTTCCTCCCTTCGAGCCTATAGAAGAGATCTCTGACTGTCATCTGTCCTTTAAGACTTCTTTTCTTTTAGCCCTTTCTTCTCTAAAGAGAGTTGGTGACCTGCAGGCCCTTTCTGTGGCCCCCTCTTTCCTGGACTTTGCTCCAGGCCTTTCTAAAGTTTTTCTCCACCCTCGCACTGGGTATGTCCCTAAGGTCCCTTCCTCTGCACCACGGCCTGTCGTACTCCAGGCCTTCTGTCCTCCTCCCTTTCGGGAGCCTGACCAGCAGAAGCTGAACTGTATGTGTCCAGTTCGAGCGCTGGATGCATACGTTCACCGGGTGGCTGCTTGGAGAAGGTCGGACCAGTTGTTCGTTTGTTTTGGTCCTCAGAGACGTGGTCTCCCTGCCTCTAAGCAGACCATAAGTCGGTGGATAGTCGAGGCTATCCTCCTGGCTTATGAGTCTTCGGGCCTTCCTCCTCCCTTGGGGGTGAAGGCTCATTCCACCCGTAGCATGGCGGCCTCTAAATCTTTCCTTGCGGGTATTCCCCTTCAGGATATCTGTAACGCTGCGGGCTGGTCCACGCCCCTTACGTTTGTCAGGTTCTACCGTCTTGACCTCTTGACCCCTGGTTCTTCGGTCCTTCCTAGCTCTTCTAGGCAGGGACTTGGAGCTGGTGGCGTGGGCATCTCGTTCCCATAGCGTTTTCCGACGCGGCTCGAGTTCCCGAAGGGGAACGTCTCAGGTTACGTATGTAACCCTGGTTCCCCGAGGGAACGAGACGCCGCGTCTCGAGGCCAGCTTCCTGCGTCCCTGCGAGCGCTGCTTCTCTTTGAAGCTGCCGTTCGTTCTGGCGCACGTGCTTTTATGCTTCCTGGTCTGTGACGTCACCCGCCTGTGACGTCTCGCTCTTCCATTGGTCTGATTTCACACGTGTTCAGAGCGCGGTCACGCTGGAGGCGTTCCCATAGCGTTTTCCGACGCGGCGTCTCGTTCCCTCGGGGAACCAGGGTTACATACGTAACCTGAGACGTTTTGTGGTCCAGGGTCACATATATTCTAAATGCATTTATTTTTATACTAATTATAGTTCAAATCTATTAACATATTTACTGACATCACACGAGACTTTCTGATATAAAAATTATAATTAAACTTTATTTGGAGAGCTACTTGTGCAGAATGCACATTTCTTGCTATTAAACCTAAAATGTATTTTATGTCAGTATTGATGAAGATTGTATGATATTTGAATAATAACAGTCTTTGAATGCAAGTTATTTAAAGTGTACCTGAAGTATACTTGCAATACTTCCTATTTCCTTTAGCACAATCAAATATACTTAAGTATATCTTTAGCTCTTCTGCACAATTAAAGTGCATTAAGTACAAAATGAGTTGTTCCAATTCAGCAGACTTTAAAGAGGTCATCGGATGCTAAGTTCACTTTACATGTTGTTTGAACATTAATGTGTGTTGGCAGTGTATGTACAAATCTACCCTATAATGACAAAAAGTCCATACAGTGGTTTTTAATTAATCTGTAAAAATAATATCCCCTTTTTCAAATCAAGCCATTATCAGATGCCAGCCATTCTTGCGATCGCCTTAGATCGTTTAGCGGCTAAACGCGGCTAAATGCAGCTAAAGTAAACAGACTCGTCTCTCCACAGAGAGAAGAGAGGGGCGGGGCGAGCAGAGCTCATTTGCATTTAAAGCAACCTCGACCAGAATGGGATGACTTTTGCAGAGCTGATTTTGGCAAGGTAAAAAGGGTGTTGTTTAACACAACCATTGAGAATTTGTAACCAAAGTATATTATAGTCTTTTCATTAAGACCCTGAAGAATCATATCAGCTTGTGGAAAATGGGCATCCGATGACCCCTTTAAGTATACCAGTATAGTATAGTGAAAGTACAATTGCAGGGTATTTTTATTAAGCACATAAATATGTGAATATATTTGTACCTAGCATGAAATAAACATATTTCAAATACATTTTAGTATATTTATTTTTCACTAGGGCAGTGTTAAGTTACATTTGACAGAAATCACTCCAGGTTTTCCAAACTCCACTCTGGATTTTCCATATCCTGCTTCTCACTTGTTAGAGAAACCGTAGATCCTGGAATACATATTTGGGGTCTTATGGTTAATTTTTCATTTTTCTTTGGTCACTTTATTTTAAGGTCCAGTTCTCGCTATTAAAGGAGAAGTCCACTTCCACAACAAAGATTCACATATAATGTATTCACCCCCTGGTCATCCAAGATGTTCATGTCTTTTTTTCTTCAATCGTAAAGAAATTATGTTTTCTGAGGAAAACATTTCAGCATTTTTCTCCATATAATGGACTGATATGGTGCCCCGATTTTGAACTTCCAAAATGCAGTTTAAATGCAGCTTCAAATTATCCAAAATGCAGTTGTAAACAATCCCAGCCGAGGAAGAAGGGTCCTATCTAGCGAAACGATCAGTTATTTTCATAAAAATAATACAATTTATATACTTTTTATGCTCAAACACTAATCTTGCCTGTGTAGTTTGGCTCAAGACAGGTAGGGTATGTCAAAAAACTCAGATTTTATTTTCTCCCTCAACTTTAAAAATGATTTCAGAATCATCCTACATCACTGCAGAATTACCAACCCAGTCTTTGCAAAGGTCAAACACCCTTAAAAAAAGGTAAAACAGCGATATAGGACGATTTGTAAGTTAAGGGAAAACATGAGATGGGAGTTTTTCAACATACCCTAACTGTCATGAACTGGAAAAAACAGTCCAGGCAGAGTAAGACAAGACGAGCATTTGACATTAAAAAGTATATAAATTGTATTATTTTTATGAAAATAACCGTTAGTTATGCTAGATAAGACACTTCTTTCTCAGCTGGGAGCGTTTACAACAGCATTTGGGATCGTTTGAAGCCGCATTTAAACTGCATTTTGGAAGTTCAAAATCGGGTCACCATATCAGTCCATTATGTGGAGAAAAATGCTGAAATGTTTTCCTCAAAAAACATAATTTCTTTACGACTGAAGAAAGAAAGACATGAACATCTTAAATGACAAGAGGGTGAGTACATTATATGTGAATCTTTGTTTTGGAAGTGGACTTCTCCTTTAACAAACCATTAACTATGGCTTTTGCCTCAATAAACTGCTAATTTGCTGCTTGTTAATAGTTAATAAGGTAGTTGTTAAGTTCAGGTACTGGGTGGGATTAGGGATGCAGAATATGGTCATGCAGAATAGGTGCTTTATAAGTACTAATAAACAGGCAATATGTTAATAATAGTCATGCTAATAAGTAACTAGTTAATAGTGAGAATTAATGATTATACTACAGTGTTACCTCAAGTAGCCAGGTTGTGATAACATCTTCTGGTGACGTCTCACAGGTTAATAAATATCTTTACCAATACACAAATCGTTTTTTGGGTAGTTTTACCAAACTTGCTCTTATACCTACTTCCATTCTATTATAAAATTATCATTTTTAACAGTTCAGTTAATTCCTAATGAATAAAATCAAGTATACCCAGCATATGCTCATGCTGAATATACTGTTTTATTACATTTTAAATATATTTGCATGAACTATATGAGTTCATGAACTGAAAAACAAAAGCAA